>VDFB02252024.1:0-69859 GCA_007258455.2 Sequoia sempervirens | reverse complement strand
GAAATTCATGAAATTTAGAAACCCTCAATAGAAAAGCATGAAAACATCTTTGGAACTTTACGTGGACAATGATAGTGGTTGTTCTCCTTAGAAAATTGCATACATAAGGCCACAAAATGACGCTTACCAATAGACATGCAAACCCCACTAAATATAAATTAGAACCCCTTTTCACAACCCACCCTCCATTTACTTCTTAATAGTTTGTATGTTGAATTAAAAAATGACAAAAATTTGTGGCAAATGTAGATACATGCTAACTGTTGGCTATTGCTCCCCCTTCCAAACATCTCCAACATGAAAACCAACTTTGATTCTTCATCCAAATACCTGCAACCCCCTTGTGAGGTCCCCCACTTTCAATCAAGCCTTTGTAATTACAAGAATGGCATGCTTTATAGATTTTAAATAAATAAAAATCTAAATTCCAAATATCATTTACCAACAGAGTTGCAAACCTTGCTGAATATAAATTAAAACCCCTTTTCACAATCCATCCTAAATTCACTTCTTCACAGTCTATTTATAGAATGGAAAAATGGCAAAAACTTGTGGCAAATATACATACCTCCTACCTGCCCGATATTGCTCCCCCTTCCCGATGTCTACAACATTGAAACTGACTTTGCTTCTTCCTCCAAATGCCTGCCACTCCCTTGCAAGATCCCCGCGTTTCAGTGAAGCTTTCGTAATGACCAATATGATGAGCTTTTGGGCTTTTCAAAACATTATGTCAAAAACAGGTCGTCATACACGACCACGTCCATCTTCTCATTAAATGGTTTTCCAACGTATGTCACCACCCAGCGGTAGTTGCTAACGGCACAAGGCTAAACATCTGTCCGTCAATCCTATCTCATCATGATGCCACCGTATGAGGGAATGTGGCATGATGTTATCATATCTAAGACATGCGTTTTTGTGGCGAGAATAGCTTCTGCCCTCTTCTATATGGTTGGCATTGATGATATTCAGTTACAGAAAGCAGATGCATTATCGTGGTCAATACCTAGATTTTCATGTAGGTATATCTAGCCGGATTGGCTTCGACAGGAGTAGAAATGACACTCATGGCATACAAAATCGACGACTATCGACTGCATAAATTCTTTGTTAGTTATGGCCCACGAATGGTCATTCAAATGTTACACGATGTGAATGATGCATGATATAGCTACGAGCGAGTACCATTAATATTAAACTTTGGTTTTCAAATACATGTGCCATCATACAGCTTGAATGCAGCCCACAAAATCAATAACTTT
Source organism: Sequoia sempervirens (assembly GCA_007258455.2). Taxonomy (NCBI): domain Eukaryota; kingdom Viridiplantae; phylum Streptophyta; class Pinopsida; order Cupressales; family Cupressaceae; genus Sequoia; species Sequoia sempervirens. Next base: position 68,594 of record VDFB02252024.1, on the reverse strand, counting down.
CTCTGCTATTCCCTATGTGAGGAGATAATTGTTTAGAGCAGTAACTTGAATTGTTTGTTGGGAAAACCCTTGTCAAATTTGCTCAAAAATTAATGCCTATTTCGTATAATTGATTTGTAGTCGAGAGTAATAAGATTCGAGTAGTCGACGTGATGGAGAAAACAAGTTCGTGGGTGTATGCGTTGGGGCATATATTTCCATATACGCATTTTACTGTTGTTATCGGCATTGCCAATAGGATTTCTATATTGAGTGTTGCCTTGGGCATATATATATAACGGGGAGCAGTCTTATTGGGGCGGCTATCAACGAACCTCGCATTACATTCAAGAATCTTATTAGTGTAATGTTGTGCGAAGTTGTGGCCATATATGGAGTTATTGTGGCTATCGTATTACCTGTGAAAACAAGAACTTGCGGGAGGATCTCTTTCCATTATCTTTCCATATATAACCCGCTATTCAGTTATTTCTAGTCTTTCCTTGTGAATGGAACCCTTGTAGAAGTACCAATTATAGAAATAGTTCTTGTTCCAAATAACACATTTTCTATTCAAGATGAATTATTGGCTCCTTTTTAATGCAAAATGTTGAAATTGATTTCACGCTTAAAGAGATTTCAGTCAAAAAGACATTAAATGATTGAGGTTCATAGACTTATAAGCGAGTATTAATTTCCTTGATTTAAGGATGCATTATTGGTGGAAACCAACATCGAATGAGATTTTAGGGGCAATCATAATGTTTCCTTTCTTAGCACTAAAGAGAGATGTTACAACAATGTTTAATATAAGTTACTAGATAATAATGTAACTGATTATTGTCATCACTTAATTTATTAGAGGTGAGTTGTTCGGTGGGTATAGGCAGTTAGTTGATTGAAAGGTTTTATATAGCTATAGCAATGTAAAGGATTGATTAGAATTCTTAGATATGAAGTTTTGTCTCGATTTCCAATAATTCTTTTCTCTTAAGAAGCATTCAAATTCTTTCTCCATTTACACATAAAGAGACCTATATTATTTTAATACTAAGGACTTTGTACATGGATATTTTCCCTATCCTCCATAGAATCAAAATAAATAAAAAGAAAACCCATTGGATGGAGAGAAAGATACTTTTCCTACTTGTTTCCATTGTAGAATTGTAGATTAACAATTTGATTTTAGATCCTTAAGGTGTTGTTACAATTTGGCTTCTTTTTGAATGACTTTTAGAGCCTCATGATAAGATTTTAGACATCCATTCTAGTATAAGGAGTTCTCTATAATCCTTTTTTTTGTCTTTCTAGATAGAAGAGATAGTCGCTGCATTTGATCTTCAAAGATATTGAGATATTAGTAGCCAAATGCACAAAGAACATAGAATGATGATAGCAATTTTAAAAACAAATGATTTTATAATCTTTTTTGTGACATATGGAAACACAAGTATATTATAATATTGTTGATTTTTGAATAAATATTGAGAAACTTTTAGAGTGGCGGTTTTTTAGGAAAGAGTTTTTTGATGCAAGAGCATTGACATAATATGGATAGTTGGAAGTTCCTGTCACCATAGGAACATAAACATTGACAGGAAGAGAGGTAAATCGGTTAGCTGCCATCGGTAGGAAAAGGTGAACAATTGAGTATGGTTGGAAATTTATAGTTAAACGTTGATGGTTGAGGCGGATGAGAATTGATAGTTAAACAAGAGAGGGTTGAGCAGTTGGAGAGAATACAAAGGAAAAATAGTTTTAAGACAGTTGGCATTCGATCGAGGTCGATGAAAACAAAAAGACACAAAATGTTTTAAGATGCATTGGGTGATTATGGTGAAGGGATTCAGGTTGGTCAGGTTTGGTCGTGGTGAATAAAAGTAGGCCAAAAAAGTGACGGGTCGAGTAGAGTGAAGTAGTTGCAGAGCGGGAAGAGAGAGAAGGGTTGAGTTATGGAAGGATAAAATAGGAAAAAGTGAAGGATTGAGTGAGGATAGAAAGAAGAGAAGCTGACAACAAGGATTGATATAAGTGGAGATTGGAGACTGGAGAAGATTAGGAAAGAATAAAGAAAAGTGAATCTAGAGTACAAGAGGATCGAAGGTTAAGGCTTCTCGATATCTCTCTCCCCAAAAACATGAAATAAATTCTACAATAAAAGCTCATTTTATGCATACCATTGAGGGCATGGTGATTCAACCAATGAATGTTAGGGACTGAGTAACAAAATTCAATATCTTGAGGATTGTAGTCCTCTTCCTTGTGTTGGTGCATCTACTTCCTCTAATTGATAATGATTTGAATCCTATAATGTTGCTCATCACTAAGTGGCATTAGTAGGTTTATTTATTTTGATCATTGTCATTCATAGTGGTAAAATCTTAAGTACAACCATATTTTTCATGGCAGCAACATGATAGTCCTTGGTGTCATTGTCCTTGTCTCTATGCTTAGCAGACAAGGATAAATAGTTTTTGGAGGCATGCATTCTTTTCAAGGATCCCTTATTCACCTCTTTTCTCCTTAAAATACCAGCATTGCAAGAATGTTGACATTTTAAAAGGGGGCATATAGTCACCCCTTATTGTTTGCATGTTCCCTTCTTAGTGATGATAGCATACATCTCGTAGGAAGTGTGGCCTTTTTATTCAAAGTGTAGCTTTCTTGATCTATGTGGCATGCCTTCTTTGTGGTGATATTATTCTTGATGTTCTACAAGAGTTTGACCTTTCTTGGCATATGAAATTCCTCTTAGTGGTAATTCTATGGTTAGTATTCCCTAAGGAATGAACCTTTTTTTCCTCGACTAGTCCTCTCTTGGTGGAGATGTCAAGTATGATGCTCTCTAAGGTGTAATCTCTGATGTATTAAGAAAAGCACCTTTGATTTTTTTGGCATTATCTCAATGTCATATTTTCACCCCATGAGGTAAGTTTTACATTTTTGTATCACTTTCTTCCTAAGAGTTGAACTTCATTATGTGTTGGCATAGCATCTTGATCATTTTGTGACACCTTATCAAAGTTATTAAGGAGTATAAATTTTGGTATGGTTGACTTATGGGTACACATTTTGTGATGAATTTCCCATCTCCCACCTTTTTATAGGTACACACCTTGTAGACCTAGTGAGTGTTTCTCATCTTTGACTTTGGGGATCACCTAGCGTATATCAAACTACACTAGCCCTTGTATTTTGAAAGCATCATTTTTTTTAATAGCACATTTGATGGATGATGTTGGGTATTTGAGACAATTTAAGAATGACGTCTCTTTTCCTTACTGAATTGAATCCCTTTATTATTAACCTTTTGTTTTTTCATATGTCTTTTGTGTGTCATCTTCATATTTAAATCATCTTAATATCATGTTTATTTTTATTTCATCATCATCCATATGTTATGTCGTGTCACATGTGTTTTCATCATATATGCTTCATCTTTCTCGATATCTATATTTGTGTATCTTGTCTTGTTGCACATCTCTTACATGTGTGTGTCCCATTGTGCTTATGTTGGTTGCCATGGGATCTTAGATCCTAGGGGCTTGGCTATCTCCCTTAATATTTTTCATCCTATATCATCAACTTTTGTGCACTTCAACCGCTCTTGATGCATATTTCTCTACATTAGTGTATGTCTGAGTGTAAGTTCATACTCTAACTAAAGTGGGAGATAAATGTGATGTAGAAATTGTATACCTTTACAATTTCGCACTATGTTTGGGTTCCTTAATTTATTGGACTTAATTAGGCTTCTAATTTTCCAAATTATGCATTCCAAAGCCTTATTTTACCATTTTCTGAAAGGAGAACTAACACTAAATAAATGTAATTAATAATTAAATCACCATGGAATATGTGTGTCCTAGAATTATATGCCAAGATCCATTAATCCATGGGTGAATGAGTCCCCTTTAAGCACAAAGACCCATTTTAAAATATTTTTTTGGTAGTATTTTAATGATTCAAATTCAAATTGTAAGTGTTGGCTTTTAAAATCTAATTTTCATAAAATTAGATAAATACCTATAAATACAGTATTTTTATCGTATTTGAAATAGTATAGAAAGGGCTGAACATTCAAGATAAAATATTATTGTTAAGAGCATTAAAGAGCAAATTTATCTTTCATTTGTTGTAGCAATCAAGATCCTAACATCATATTCAAATTTATGTATGTTCATGTGATCTTGTGAAGGTTAATATGCATTGTTGATCCTAAAGCATCAAAGCATTTCAAGTATCTAAATCCATCAAGAAAAGCAAGATGAGGTTATTTGGAGAGATATGTTTGACTTCAGTCTTCTAAGGGAAGCCATTGAAGGGTTGATGAATTGTAGAAAGCATTTTTCATTCATGATTTCCTTCCTTTTTCATTGTCACTCCATCAAGGTTTAAGTATAAAATTAGGGTTTGACAAAGGAAAACCAACATACAAAAAAAATAATTTTTCACTCTTTGTGTATGCGCAGATTATAAGTTAAAGAACAAGTGGAAAGATCTTCAAGAAGCAATTTTGTATTGTTGCATAAGTTGTAATCATTGTTGTCAAGTCACAGAAACTAAGTTACAAAATTTATTTTCATCACTCTGATAGCGGGATCTGTGTCAAACGAAAGGTTATATTTTGTACCAAATGACCTAAAAGGTTGATCTAGACCCTTGTATAAAGACCCATTTTCTCATGGGTGATCAAGTCCTTGTAAACACCTCAAAACCAACCCTTTTAAGTAGGTTTGGTGTCCTTTGCACTTCCTGGATCCACTTGTAGACTATTTTCTCCATTAGTCTATCTTTGAGATCTTACATTTTTAGTATTAGGGAATATAAGATCATTAAGTTAATAATTCTAAAATATTTCTAATTAATTATAATCCCCTAATACATGTAGATTTGAGTCTGATTGGCTCACCTTCAGGGGTGCAAGTCAATTATTTCACCTTGTGATCTACATCTTAATAAAATTCAAAAAAAGGCACCATTGAATCCTAGGATCTTTACATTAAGGGCCTAAGATCCATTTTTCTATATCACAACAATGGTGTTTTCTCTATCTCAATTACAGACTTACATATACATAGTTAAAAACTAATGGTTGTGGTACCTTGTGCATTGTAAATTAAAAAACATGGTGTGGATAGAGGTGAGAATAAGTTATTTCAAATATAAGCTAACTTAAATACATCTATTCTTACATTTCTCATCATTTCATCTTGACATATTTGACAGGATCTTGCTAAATCTATGAATTATACTTAAGGAAGGAATTTTAGAAGCTAAAACATTAACATTTTACCACAGAGCAATAAAACCTAGTTTATTGATTTTGGCCTTCATTAATGTGTGTTAAATTTTATTATCCATATAAGTTGTCAGTGTGTTGTATTCTATGTTGTCTTCAATGAGAATCCATCACTTTCTGGTGTAGATTGTGTGCAATTTCCACGAGAGATGCAGGATGAAATCAATACATTCCAAATCTAAATTCTAATAATTATTGTTTTTCAACAAGATAGTGTTTAAAAATAAAAGTGAAAAATTAATTGTAGGCTCAAAAATAGTGTTGTGAATTATATATTTTGCTTGTTCAAAGGTAAAGGGTGGAGAGCACAGAGAGGAGTTACAGATTGCAAAATGCAATGTGCTTTGTAACCTATAATTTATTAGACAATATGAATGTAATTAAAGTTGTTATTATTTACATAGTATGAATGTAATAAAATTCGCCTTTAAAATTTATATCAGAAAGCACAAAATCCTAGTTTACTAGTTTTATCCTTCGTTAATGTGTGCTAAATTTTCATATTGCGTCCCACAAAGCCTACAATATGAGATCAACATATAATTAGCACAAATGTGATAACTATCAGCAACATTTAAATAATCCAGTAGCCATTCACATTCTACTACACGATCATTCATAGACTACCATACAAAGGAAAAACCTGGCACACTATTTCCTATTGCTTGTCTTGAATATTCATATCACCTACAAATAGATGGTGTGAACATGAAATTTGTAAAATTTAGATACCCTCGTTAGAAAAGCGTGCAAATATCTTAGGAACTTTACGTGGACAATGACAATGGTTGTTCTCCTTGGAAAATTGCATACATAAGGCCACCAAATGTCGCTTACTAATAGACATGCAAACCCCACTAAATATAAATTAAAACCCCTTTTCACAACCCACCCTCCATTTACTTCTTAATAGTTTGTATTTCAAACTGCAAAATGACAAAAATTTGTGGCAGATATACATACATGCTAAATGTTGGCTTTTGCTACCCCTTCAAAATGTCTCCAACACAAAAACCAACTCTGATTCTTCGTCCAAATGCCTGGAACCCCCTTCCGAGGTCCCCCACTTTCAACGAAGCCTTCGTAATTACAAGAATGGTGTGCTTTATAGATTTAAAAAAAAAAAATTCAAAATTCCAAATATCATTTACCAACAGACTTGCAAACCTTGCTGAATATAAATTAAAACCCCTTTTCACAATTCATCCTCCATTCACTTCTTCACAGTCTGTTTCTAGAATAGAAAAATGGCAAATATTTGTGACAAATATACATACCTACTAACTGCCCACTATTGCTCCCCCTCTCAGACATTTACAACATCTACACTGACTTTGCTTCTTCCTCCAAATGCCTGCCACTCCCTTTCAAGCTCCCCAGATTTTAGCGAAGCTTTCGTAATTACCAAAATGATGACCTTTTGGGCTTTTCAAAACATTATCTCAAAAACATGTCGTCATACACCACCACGTCCATCTTCTCATTGAATGATTTTCCAACGTATGTCACCACCTAGAGGTAGTTGCTAACAGCACAAAGCTAAACGTCTGTCTGTCAATCTTATCTCGTCATGATGCCACCGTATGAGGGGATGGGGCATGATGTTGTCGTATCTAAGACATGCGTTTTTGTGGGGAGAATAGGTTCTGCCCTCATCTATATGGTTGGCATCGACGATATTCAGTTACAGAAAGCAGATGCATTATCGTGGTCAATACCTAGATTTTCGTGTAGGTATATCTAGCCGGATTGGCTTTGACAGGCGTAGAAATGACACTCATGGCATACAAAATCGAAGACTATCGACTGCAAAAATTGTTTGTCAGTTATGGCCCACCAATGGTCATTCAAATGATACACGATGTGAATGATGCATGATATGGCTACGACCGAGTACCATTAATATTAAACTTTGGTTTTCAAATACATGTGCCATCATACAGTTTCAATGCAGCCCACAAAATCAATGACTTTCTGTGTTGTTCCCTGTGTGAGGAGATAGTTGTTTAGAGCAGTAACTTGAAACAATTGTTTGTTGGGAAAACCTCATTGTCAAATTTGCTAAAAAATTAAAGCCTATTTCATATAATTGATTTGTAGTCGACAGCAATAAGATCGAGCAGGCGACGTGATGGAGAAATCAAGTTCGTGGCCGCATGCGTTGGGGCATATATTTCCATATACGTATTTTACTGTGGTCATCGGCATTGCCATTAGGATTGATCTATTGAGTGTTGCCTCGGGCATATATATAACGGGGAGAAGTCTTATTGGGGCGGCTATCAACGAACCTCGCATTACATTCAAGAATCTTATTAGTGTAATGTTGTGCGAAGTTGTGGGCATATATGGAGTTATTGTGACTAACGTACTACCTATGAAAACAAGAGCTTGCGGAAGGATCTCTTTCCATTGTCTTTGCAAATATAAGCGGCTATTCAGTTATTTCCAGTCTTTCTTAGGAATGGAACCCTTGTAGAAGTACCAATTATAGAAATAGAAATGGTTCTTGTTCCAAATAACACATTTTCTATTCAAGATGAATTATTGGCTCCTTTTTAATGCAAAATGTTGAAATCGATTTCATGCTTGAAGAGATTTCAGTCAAAAAGACATTAAATGATTGAGGTTGTTCATAGACTTATAAGCGATTACTAGTTTCCTTGATTTAGTGTAAGGATTCATTATTGTTGGAAACCAACATCCAATGAGATTTTAGGGGCAATCATAATGTTTCCTTTCTTAGTACTAAAGAAAGTTGTTAATACAGTGTTTAATATAAGTTACTAGATAATAATACAAATGCAACTGATTATAGTCATCACTTAATTTAGTAGAGGTGAGTTGTTCGGTGGGTATAGACAATTAGTTGATTGAAAGGCTATATATAGCTATAGCAATGTGAAGGTTTGATTAGAATTCTTAGATAAGATGTTTTGTTTTAATTTCCAACAATTCTTTTCTCTTAAGAAGCAATAAAATACCTTCTCCATTTACACATGAAGAGACCTATATTGTTTTAATACCAAGGCCTCCATAGATGGATATTATCCCTATCCTCCATAGAATCAAAATAAATAATAAGAAAACCCATTGGATAGAGAGAAAGATACTTTTCCTACTTGTTTCCATTGTAGAATAGTAGATTAACGATTCGATTTTAGATCCTTAATGTGTCGTTACAATTTGACTTCTTTTGGAATGACTTTTAGAGCCTCATGATAATATTTTAGACATCCATTCTAGTCTAAGGAGTTCTCTATAATTCTTTTTTTGTCTTTCCAGATAGAAAAGATAGTTGTTGCATTTGATCTTAAAAGATCTTGAGATATTAGAAGCCAAATGCACAAAGAACATAGAATGATGATAACAATTTTTTTTTTTTTAAATGATTACTCAACTCATACCCTACCCTACCATCCACAATTTTGAAATCGTATTATATCAACTTTGATGTGAAGTCTATCTTATCCCATGAATTTTTTTTTTAAGTTTTCCTTTGTGCCTATGTTGACAGTCTTCTTCTCCTATGTCAACGTGGTAATTACTAATATTTTCGAAACAAGCTTATCCGCGAAGTTCGAGACCGCACATACATGTGTTTATTGTCTCTGCTATTATTTAATAGCCATTGTTTATGTTGGTTCAATTAAAAGCTTTGCAGCAAACCGAACTGATGTATATGCTTCAATCTTTTCGAGAAATTTCAGCCCATACAAGGGTAACGTCAGTCATCGAGGAAGCCCTATTAGCTATGAAATTAACCATTAGAATGACATTAACCTGTTTAATAGCAAATACTTACCAACCATAGCCGTTGGTAAACATCATACGTTGACAGCTTTCTGTTGAATTTTGTAGCCGTTAATTTATAATACAAAAAGTTGCCATCTTAACAACTCTGTAAAATCATAAAATTATTCATTTAAATATTATAGTTGTCAGTGTCTAATGACGTGCACATTGTTAAATGGTATTGAGCAGATTGTAATCAGATTAACCATTACACGATATATGTTGCGAATATCACAAAATATTGGATTTCTCTGCTGGTATGAAAATAAAATGTTACATTAACTATTGTAATGTTTGTCCGGAACGATGGGCTTCATGTAAGCAGAAAATGATCGCATAGAATTCTCGTTAATGAATAGTTTTGGCATACAGTTGTAGCTGACCGGAATATCAAGTGTTTCAGTGTATTTATGCATCTTCCTTTCCACGTAACGGAACTATGCGCACTGTGACTAATATAGTAGGTTCTTTGTTTCGTATGCATATGTCAATCGATAGAAAAATGTGTAGGAATATTAAATAATGTAAAGTCAGCGATAATGACATGACAAACAGGTTAAAAATATAAATTATATTTAATTTCAAGATATTTGTTTCAGAGAATTGGCACTGTTATTAGTTAACGTAGTAGGTTGTTTGTTTGCAATGAATAGGTCACTCGATAGAAACATGTGGAGGAGTATTAAACAATATAAAGTCACCGATAATGACATGATAGACGAGATGAACGTCTGAGGAATTGTTGCCTCCATCCTCTTCCAAACAAGCGAGAAATAAATAAATTGTTAATCACAACTCAAGTAGTATTATTTAATGGTGCCTTGAGATTCATGAATGTAGTTAATGTGGGGATTCATTAATTGCAAGAGCTTATAGGATTCCGAGATACAATTGGCATTCAAACTAGATTTGGTTTGTGAAAAACAAAAGGATTCAATTAGTGTTTGTTTCGAATTTGTAGCGGAATTTGCCAATTTCTTGTACACTGTTGTAAGGTCGTAACATTCAAAATGAAGTGATGGATCCACAAATCTTAATCGATAGTACAGTGCAGCAATCAAATACAACTGATCATGAGTATCACACTTCTTCACAATCTGAGATCCAGCAAGCCTCTGCAAGGTTTTCAAATGGGCAGCTGCCTCAAGAATATTATATGAATAGGTATTATGATGATGATATTTTGAGTAATAGCTTTCACATGCTTTCATTTCCGGAAAGAGAGATCCCCTTTAGCTGGCCTCCCTCGCCTCCGGCAAATAGAAGAATACTGGAGAGTCTTTCACTAGATTATAGATACATCTACAAACAACGATCACTACACTTAATCAATAGTAAATCGCAGCAATCAAATACTATTGGTCCTGAGCTTCACGCTTCTTCGCAGTCTGAGATCGAGAGAGCCTCTGCAAGGTTTTCAAATGGTGAGCTGCGAACGGAAAATTATATGAAAAGGAGCTATGATGATGATTGTCTGAATGATAGCCTTCGCAGGCTTTCATTTCTTCAAAGACAAATCCCCTTTAGCTGGCCTCTCTCGCCTCAGGCAAATGCTAAAATACTCGGAGTTCCTTCATTAGATTATCCATACATCGGCAAGCGTTGTTTGCCGAATCAGCAGGTAATGCATAAAACATGATTTATTTATTTTTTTAATTTAATCTAGACTGTATCTTAATTATGTTATTTTCCTTTTCTTTTTGTGCTGAATAGCAGCGCCAACAAGCTTCCGAAAGGAAAGAAAAGGTACCCTTCTTGTTAAGGATACATTCCGGTCATTTTCACATATGTCTCGGCCTCACCAGTCAGACTGTTCTCTGGAAAATTCTGGACGGAGACTCCACGTCGTTTATTCATTTAACTTTCAAGCTTCCTACTCATTTCACACTGGGAATATGGTTGCTTGCCTTAATAAGCTTCTTGCTCATATCCGGAGCATATATGTTGAAATGTTTGTTTTATTTTGATACTGTTCGCATGGAGTACCGCGATCGGGTAAGGGTGAACTACTTATTTGTTCCCTGGATAGCGGGCATGCTATTAAGAATGGGACTTCCTTCAGACATAGCGCCTGATAATGTGCACCCAGTAGTATGTTGTATATTCATGGCTCCCATCATAGTTATGGAGGTCAAAATCTATGGTCAATGGTTCACCAGAGGAAAAAGATCTCTTGCTCGAACCGCAAATCCTTCTACATATTTATCAGTTATTGGGAACTTCGTGGTTGCTCGATTAGCAACGAGAGTCGATTGGAAGGAAGTTGCAATGTTCTTCTTTACGGTGGGATTAGTTCACTATGCAGTTGTTTTCGTCACACTGTATCAGAGATTCTCCTCAGACATCACGGTTTCCAGAAAGATAACCCCCGTGTTCTTTCTATTCATTGCTGGTCCGAGCTCTGCAAGCGTGACATGGCAGGGAATCTCGGGATCCTTTGATACGGTCTGCAAGATGCTTCTTTTTCTCTCACTTTTCTTGTATTCAGCCTTGGTAAGTATTGTCAGTTTTTACGATTGATTTAGATCTCCGTGAATGTAACAGAAATAGTAATTTACCTGTCTTTTCCTTTGCTGCGTTTTTCAGATAGTGAGAGCGAATTTATTCCGAGATACGATGAGGAGCTTTTCAGTTATTTGGTGGGCATTCGCATATCCTATGACAATAACATCAGTGGCAACAATCAAATATGCAGAGGAAGTAAGGCACCCAATCGCTCGGAGTTTAGCATTACTTTTGTGCTCGGCTTCCATAACGATGGTATTTTTTCTAGCTGTCTTGACTGCTATGGACTTGGTACTAGCCAGGAACCACCTATTTCCTGATGACAGAGTCTTAAACATCTGCATCGAGCAAACCAGAAAAGATTCTCTCAGGACAAAATAATTCCGCCTTTTGTCTTATCCAACTCTTCGTCTGACCGCAAGATTCGAATCGCCGTGAAAGCGGAATACAATGAGGATGGAAGTGATCAGATTAAAGGATCAAGCTTTTTTAAACTTGAAGGACACATTTTAGAAAGCCTTTCAATAGTGACTTTTCATGTAAAGAACATGTATATAAGTTCGTTTCATTTTCAATTTCATTGATAAGTTCCCATTTTTCATATATTATTTTTCTTAATTATTGTAAATTTAAAGGATTGCCCAGTCATTAGTAGGACAGGCCATACAGGGTCATATATACACAGTAAAATACAAACTATAGAGTTGTTTAGCTACTAGCTCTGCTTAGATATATTTACCATTACATGATAACATGAAATAATTTAATCTTTTACAATGACTTGTTTGCATAATAAAATAAAACCATTTTTTCAGAATATTATATGCTTCGTCTTTGATCTATTGCTTCATTTCTTATTGCTGTCTTGGTGGAATTATGGCTGATCTGCCCTTGTGGTGATTGCTTACCTCTTTGTCCTCTGACACTTGTAGGTAATCTATTGTATTCCTTTTGAAATTTTAAAAAGCATCTCATGAATGTGTATTATCAACTATATTGAGCTTCCAAAGCCTTCCAACTTAAACTTTTGTCCTGTTGAATCCATAGTTCCTTCCTTTACTATCTTCACAAGTTTGTCCTTTGAGATCTTCATAATGGTTACTTGCACAACAATATTGTGAATGATTTTTCTAAAAGACTCAATAAGTACCCTCCTAGTACCCTAAAAAATATCCTCATTTCTAGCCTTACATATTTCCCATAAGATATTAGATGATAAAGTAAGCCAAAACAAAATGTATGCCATAGTTAAATCTTCTACAAAACCAAAGAGAATCTCTTGCCAATTTATCTTACCTTTGTCCCCCTATCCCATAAGGTTAGCCAAAAACATGTTCCAAATCTCTATAGTAAACAAACATTCAAAGAAGATATGTGTAATGCTTTCAGGTTGTTTACATATTGAACATATGCTCAAAACTAAAGAGGAAAGCTTAAAAGGCAGTTTTACACCATATGTAACCCTTTAAAGAAAGCAATCATAGGTTCTAGTAGATTAGACTTGAAATGTGGGGAAAGGCATTCCTTAATGAATAAGGGGTATTTTCTCCATTTATCCTTCTCCCAAAGGAAACTCATTGGGAAATAGATCACAAGGAGTAGAGATTGACTTTCAACCTCAAAGGTCAGTCAATTAGACCTCAATCTCACTTCCTCGGGACAATAGGTAAGGTTTGGAATTAAATTGAAAAGATATGAAATGCTTAAACTAAATAAACTATAAGACCTAGAACATGAAATGCAAATTCTTGAAAGTACAAAAACAAAAACAACAATTTGTAGGTAGATCAAAGAAGGGTAAAGACACATGTACTAGTCACCAAAAGTAGGTTTTGAGATCCACTGAAGGATAGGTTCACCCTAGGGCGAATGGGTCATGGTAGTCCTTTCCAAAACTATAAAGAACTAAAGTTGTAGTCCTTTATCTGCACTCTACTTTTGTACCTACAATCTTCATTTTTGGATCTGTACCTTAATAAATATGCAAATAGAAAATATTTGTTTGTTTGAATGGGGGTTTTCCTTGGTCAAACCCCAAATTTGGTAATTAAACCTTGATAAATGACAATGACTTGATAAATGATAGTATGTAAGCCCTAAACTTAAGTGTATCTACGATTGTTATGAGATAACATGCAAAGAAACCCTACTCAAGTGTGTTGGAGTATGATTCCTATATGAAAATGACAAGATTCACTTAGGGAGAGGTCAAAACACCTAAAATAGATTGGAAGTACAATGATACCTTGATGTAGGTTGTTAGTAGAATGAAGCTTGAAGATGGTAACATTAGAAAACAAGTCATTAGGGAATGAGAAATGGCCAAATGCATCTCCCAAACCTAGAATCCATCATGTTTAACCATTGGCATCAACCTTCAATCATGAACAATGCTTGATCAAATCTTGAAAAATGAGCTTTAAGACCTACAAATATAAATAATGTTGCTATGGACAAGACTTCAAATTTTCTTGAATTTTATCTCCTTGCTCTTCAAAGTCTTTTTCCAATCTTGATCTCTTCTATTTTGAAATGGTAAAAAGACTAGGTTTCATAGGCTTCTTCTCTAATTTCTTGAAAATTAGATCCTGATAGCTGACAAGTGCATATTGAATTTGAATCATTAAAATATTTCTAAAAACATATTAAAAAATGAGTCCTAGCACTTGAAGGGGACCCTTTTTCCCTTGGGTGAATGGGTCCTAATATAAATGTTAAGGATACGCATGATCAAAGGCACATTTATGTTTGAATGTATTTATTCAATGCATGTTTCAATGTCAAAAAATGATAAAATTATGTCTTGGGATGCATAATAATTGGAATTAGGGCATATTTAGAAAGAGTAGAAATGCAAGAATGGAAGGTCACTAAAATAGGTCCAAACTATGAGCCCCTGAGATTAGAGGTTATATGATCTAGAATTGTAGACAACCACATCTTGCTAGAGGTGAGTTCCTATTACCATCTCCCTATGATTTTCCTTTACATTTTGTATTATTTACACCTTTTTTCAAATATAATGAGGACCCCATCCCCAAATGGTGAACCTGTACCATTTTGGAGACCATGTTCTAAAATGGTGACCTTCTCCTATACCCCGTCCGAAAATGGCGACTTTGTCCCATTTTGGGCAGAATGTCGAAGGGAAGTTTTACTTTGCTATTAACAATTTGGTTGACTATTTTTGAAATGTTACTGATGATTTCCTTTGCTTCTTTTAGATTCCACCACATGTGTGAAAGTGATTAGGAGGATGCCTGTTCTCTTTCCTTTGTGAGTAGGTTACCTTGCTGACTGAGGAGGAGACACTTTATGGTATTGGTCTATTTTGGATATACCTCATTTGCCACCCATGAGGTATTACGATGCGATGTTGATGGCATTGGGAGAGAGATGGGACTTAGATACTTGTACTTTTCATCTTCCAATAAGGGAGATGATAGTGAATTTGGAGGATGTACATTACATTCTTAGGATACTCATTTGAGGTGAGATCATCCACCTAAAGGAAGATCACACATGTCCATATATGAGGCATAAAATTTAGTACTGTATTGATTGTCCTATTGCACATGATTATATTCAGGCTCACATAGAGCTCCAATGGCTTCCACATGCTTGCTTGTCATTGCTTTGTAGATTTTGTGTTTTACTATTACACTAGCATTGTACCTAATGGATGAGGCAGACACTTAGAGGGAGTCCTCATTCATACCATTCATGCTATGAACCAGCAACAAATCATATATGGATGGGGTCACAATATGCTCACCCATCTTGATTGCTTTATTTATTAAGAGCGTCAAGTATACTTCATTGTACACTTCTTCAGGTGTTGAACTTCGAGCATGCCACATGCATGAGACAAATGGGTTTTCCTACCATAGCCGCCCTTTGTTATCTGAGATCCTATAGCTATACACTAAGAAGACCCTAGTAGTGAAGAGATATTTTACACTAGACAGTCTAGTTTGATCACTTAGAGAAGGGTGATATAGCATGGAGACCATATAGGACTATACTAGAGTGGCTAGACAATAAATGATAGCTTACTAAGATGTAGCAAGATCGATTATTGGTTGGAAGATACAAATATATTATTATTCCATTTATTATGATCACATTATGTATCAATTCAGATAGGTTCAGGTAGCACCTAAGCCACAACCTTAATACTTGAGAGTTACATGCAGTGCTACCCATCTAGGAGACATTCATCATCTTACCATCAACAACGTTGATTTCAGTGACTCAAATGATGATGACTAGGATGTACATCCAACATCTAATTTTGATGATGTGGGAACCACTATAGGCTATGAGAGATGGTGGACAAGAGCATAACCTCTACACATCTTCCTTGACGATCACCTTACAAGTGACACTAAACCTCTTTTGAGTCACAAAGATTAGAGAGAGGATGCAGTCATGAATGGTGACACTAAAGATGATAATATGATAGAGGATGTAGAGGAGGATTAGCAACCAATGAGAGTGGAGCCAATAGAGGCCATGTATTCCCTCGATGAGAGATTGACATTTCACCCTTGCATTACCCGAGTATAGATAGCAGCTACAAAAGGCATGCCATCTAATGAGCACAAAGAGTGTAGCCCTCCTACACCAACCGCCTTTCCTACTCATGTGAGGAGTCCTAATAGTGTTCCTATAGTATCCTATTGTAAACACAGGTTTTGGCACCCTAATATTCTCTTTCACTCCTAGGGTTTTTCACCTAAACAGATAGGGATAGGGTAAAAATTGGTTATCTTCACACTCAAGATTAATGTAATATGGATGAAATATTCTTAGATGAGATGATCTAAATGAAAACGACCAATAAAATAGATTGATTTGTTATGAAAAACTAAGAAATGCAAAGTGTTTGAAAACATGCTCTGATATGCAAAAGGAACTAAAAACATAAAAAAACAATAACAAAACTTAATGAAATTAAATCAGGTGCAACTGGAGACTAAAAGTTGATGTGGAGAGGTTTTGGAATGCTGCAAAGTTTACTATTGAAGCCCCCTGGGACTCATTCACCTTAGATGGCGAACTAGTCTTGTTTCTAGTGAAAAATGCTAGAACAAGTTTTGGGATATCAGGAACATAAAACTTCAAAAATCACTTTTCCTAGCTTGGAAGTGGGACTCATTCACCATAGATGGTGAATTATTCCACCTACATATTTCTGAAAAGTCAAGGGTCAACTCTGTGGGTCCTAATCTTCACTTTTCTGCTTGACAGGTTACTAGATCTGAATCTAGAAAATTTGATGAGAAAGTGTTCTCCAAGCTTCAAATAGGGTTTTTTTTGACTTTGAATGATCTTTGACAATTTTATGACACTTTTAAGACCTATCTCTTTGACAAATATGCATACAAGACCTGCAAAACACACATGCAAAGAGGGGAAAAAGTGTTAAGGGTTAGAGTATAGGGGTTTTCCTTAGTCAAACTACAGTTTGGTAATAAAACCCTTAAAAAAAAATTAAAAAAATAAAGAGAGAATGATGAAAAATATCATGCAATGTCATAAACTCACCAAACCCTTGATGTTGAAGTCTAAAGATATGTTGGTCCAAGATGCTTGAATGCTTGATTGAATGATTAAGGATGCTAGAATGCTTGAATTCTATGATGGATTGAATGCATGAATGGATACTTGAACGAATGGGGTTTAAAATGAATATAAAATTATATATTTATACACAATTATGCCCTAATTTCCTGAAAATACATCACAGGCGGACCTTAGGTCTTAAGAAATAAAAAACCTGGCAATAATTTGAATTTATTTTTATTTTTGTGCCAAGAGGGACTCATTTTCCCCTAATGGTGAATGAGTCCCACTCAAGGCATGCGAATGGGTGTCGGGAATTAAGTTGTCTTAAATGATGTTTTTCAGGTTTATATTTAAAAATACACTTAATTAAGGCTTGTAAGTGAATAAAGGGGCCAGATAAAGGATAAGAAAGGTGTATTTATTGATGGGAAGCCTATAAAAGTGTGAAAGTTTGTTACAAGACTTTAAAACACTTTAAAATAAGACTTGGTAAGTGATAAAAAGGGGGTATGTAGATGAATTATAGTAAGAAGATTCTAGAAAAGTGTGAAAATGTATTGCAACACTTGAAAACAGTTTTAGAAGACATCATAAAGTCTTAATGATTCATAAAGATTCAAGACCTAATGTGAATGTGTGGGCCACATTGTAACATTAAATCAAAGTAAAATCAAGCCAATTAAGCACAAGGAGGGACAAGTAGAAGGGTTAATTTTTCCATCTCCACACCTATCAATATCTTGGCTTGTAGATTGGTGATCTAGGTGATGAAATGTGATTTATCTCTTTTATATTTTTAACCGTGCATTAATTTTATTTTGACTTATCTTATTCTCTCTTTCTTATAGTGGGGACATGTGAGTAGCTAGACTTCTTCAGTGGAATCACTACAGATATGACACCACCTATGCCACCACATCAAGTAGTACAAGTGGATCATAGGCCACCACGTAGCATAGGGCACCATGATGACATATGTGATCCCTTAGTGAGATGGAGGATAGTTCATTGTGATGCTACGAGGATGATCAATTAGTTCATAGCTTGGGAGGAGGAATCAAGATCCACACATGAGGAGATTAGAGCTACTTGTGTCGGGCTTACGACTACATATGAGGAGCTTCAAGAAACCTAGGTTCCTTTCAAGAGTGAGGCATAGGATTTCATGCAATCAGAGCTCAACAAGTTGCAAGTGGAGGTTACTATACTTTGGGAGGATAGTGATTAGATAGAATAGGAACATATTGTAGCACTCATATGTGAGGGTATAGCTAGAGGTGAGGTATGAGGCCTTTGATATCAAATGAGCTCTATAAGCCACTCCTACTCTACTATCTCCCAATGCACTGAAACTAGTTATCAAGGAGTCTAGTAGCCATAGGCCTCACTAGGTGTGCTATGCTATATCACACCACATTTTATTACTATGGTGATCATGTATATAATATTTATGATATTCTATATATATCAACATGTTTTATTTCAAAGAGTTCTTGGTTTCATTTTAGATGTCAATGTGATCTACTAAACAATCTTGGTAAGATTATTTAATAAATGTCTTCATGATCTAATTGTTATCTTACTAAGCATGATATGTCAAAATATATTCTTCTTATGATCTAATTTATAAATTAAGTGCATGTAATTCTCTAATTTAACATAACACAAAGATGGTTGAATAGCATGTAAAATAAAGTAATAATTAAAATTAATGAAATATTACTTTATATAATCCAAGATACACCAAGAATGTTTGTCAAGAATGAAGCAATGTGATATAATATAGAAAAATATCTACTTAATTTAACAAAATTCTTTAATATACATATTCAAAAGGGATGTTAAGTGTAGTATTTGCACAAATATACAACATTGATAGGTTCTTTGTGAGGTGTGCCATCCATTTCCATTAGTTTATATGCTCTAGACCCATAACTTTCATTGATTACGTAATGTCCTAACCAATTCAAAGTAAACTTTCCTTTTTTACCTTGGGTGGCATTAACATTACATTGATTTTTATATAATACTAAATCCCCTTTGTTTAATAAGCAAGGAATTTCATTATTATTGTAACTATGTTGCATTCTTTTAGAGTAAGCTTGGAGATGCTTGAGAGAATTTATACGTTGTTCATAAAGAATTTCTAGTAGTTGTAATCATTTCTCTGTGTTGTCATCAATGAGGCCCCTAAGAGAAATTCATAATAAAGGAGCATTAAGTATAAGGGTATAATTACATCAATACCATAAAGAAGGTTATAAGGTGTATTTCCTATTGATGTTTGTATACTTGTGCGATAAGCCCACAATGCATAAGACAATTGAGTGTGCCAATCCTTATTATGTTTACTTACTATTTTATGTAGGATTTATTTAAGGTTTTTGTTTGTTTCTTTCACTTGACCATAGATTGTGGGTAATATGGTGTTGAAAAATAGTGTTGAATATGAAATGTTTCCAAGAAATATTTTACTTCATTGTTCTTAAACGTTGTCCCATTATCTGAAACTAATACAGATGAAAGACATAATCTAGCAATAATGTTCTCTAAGATGAAATGATAGATTTCCTCAACAGTCGTGAAACAAAGAGGAATTTCCTCTACCCACTTTGTGAAGTAATATATCACAGTAATTATAAACTTATGTCAAGAAGAGGAAGGAGGGGAAATTTTTCCAATGAGATCTAAAACCCAAACTGAAAAATAACCAAATAAGAACTTGGGCACAAATTTCACAAGTAGGAGCATAAAAAAAATTGTTATGCTCTTGACATTTGTGACACCTCTTGATATTATAAAAACAACATTGTTCCATGTTAAACCAATAATATCCTATGAAAATTAACTTTTTAACTAATAATCCTCCACCAAAATGCCCCCCACAAGAATGAGCATGAGCTTCCTCAAGGGCTATAGGAATTTTTCATGATTTAAGTTGTCAAAGCAATAGTCCATTGAAGGAATGTCTATATAAGACAGATCTACTAGGATTATATATCTACCTACAAGTTTTCAAATATGAGCTCTAGTTGTTTTAGTAGTTGGTTCGAGAAAGGTAACTTCTTTTAAATAATTGAATATTGGTGATATAATGATGGGAAATGTATCCCTTTATATTTTTTCACTTGTTTTGGTCCTCATAGTTAATTTGGGCTTAATCGTTCCTTAATTTAGTGTAGTAAAGTGTATCCCTTTACACTTTCACATTTATTTAGGGCTCCCTTAATTAATTGAGCTTAATTATGCCTTAATTGTCCCTTTAATTCATTTTCCAAGCCTATTTAATTACATTTTCCAAAGAGGAAACCCAACATTTATTAATGAATTAACATAACACTTCACAATGATCAATGTGTGTCCTAGGTTTGGGGACCTAGGACCCATTCTCCTATGGGTCAATCAATCCTCCATTGACCTTAAGACCTAAATTTAAATTATATTTTTGGTGGTATTTTAATGATTTCAAATATGTGATTCAATGTCGACTTGTGATATTTGAATTTTAGGAAATTAAGGATACATACATATAAATATAAGGTTATTTCACTATGTTTCACATTAAAATTTCATGAGACCTCACAAGAGAAATTCAAGAGAATTTTGGAAAAAATCAAGATAATTCAAGAGTAGATTTATCATAGTTTTATGGTAGCATTCAAGATCCAATTTGTCATATAAAATTCTTCTTGCATCATGCGTGCTTTTGGAGCTACAATTGTGATGTAGGTTTCATGATCAAATCAAGCATAGAAAGCACTATTTCAAGAAACATTCAAAGTTCAAGATCCACATACATTGAGGCCATTTCATGCAAGTTATAGATTTATATTCCAAGGTTTATTCAAGAGTTTTTTGAGTGGTAACATAGCTCTATTCATTCTTCATTCCCTCTTTCATGTTTCATTTCATTTGAAGGTTTGATTACCGAAATCGGGTTTGACCAAGGCAAACCCCTGTTCTCCCAAAAGAAATAATTTTTCTCTCATCTTGAGTTTGAAAATCTAGGTGGAAGAAAGCTTGAAGATCTCTTGAAGAGAAAATTTGAAGAAGTTGACAAAGTTGCAAAATTTGTCATCTAACATAAACTTATCTGCAAAAACTTATTTCCAACATTCTGACACTGCCGCTTGGATGAATTGGAAGATTCAAATATGTAGTAGAGCCTCTTAGAAGTGGAAAAAAAACCTTGATAGTGTAAACATTCGTGCCCCTTGTAGAATGAGTCTTAGATCAACTTCATAAACTAACTTTTGGTGAAAAATAAAAAACAGATTTTTCCCTTCCTTGATCCATGTTTTGATTTATGTTTCTACTTATTTTGAGTTTAATATCATTGTTTCAAGTTTAATTTGGAATTATTGGGTTAGTTTTCTATTTTTAATCTTTCCAAAAAAGTTCCTGGTGAACCTGAACCTCGTCCTTCAAACATAAGGAAATCTGAAGATTCACATTTTGAGTTGACTCACTTAAGGGTTATAAGAAAATTCTTTATGTGGATCTCATTTCCTAATAAAATTAAGAGAGATAGGTCCCATTTGGTTCATCATACCCCATTTTGATGCACCTCCCCATTTCTCTATTGGAAAAAAAAATCTACCAAGAGGGGGGTGAATCAGTAGATATTAAAATCTACCCCTTAAAACCTTAGTGTAGATTAATTCTTTTTACCTCCAAAAACTTTAGTGCAGTTTACTGAAGCCTTTAATGTGTAGATTAAATAAACACACAAGGATAACCATAAATTCACACAAAATCATCACATTACACCATATGTACGTGGAAAACCAAAGATGGGAAAAACCACAATGAGAAATGTTGCTAAGATCTACTATCCTAATCCAGCCTCATAGAGAAATATTTTGTTACAATGTTTAGAGCACGAACCCAAAGAAACACCAACTCCCTGACAATGTTTAGGGAACCAACCCAAGGAAGCACTGACTCCTTGATTTAGGAACACCAACTCTAAGGAGACTCCAATCCCCTACACTGAGCACCAAATCAGTTATCTGATGGCACCAACTAATAAAATCCACAATGCAAATATTACAAATTGTTCTATTAAACACAGTTCTATGTTGTAACTTACTTTGCAACTGCTCAACTATACATTGCAACCACTACAACTTACTCCTTGTTGTTGATGTTACAATCTCAACAACACATACATCTACACTTCTCTTCAATGCTCTCTCTTTTCTCTTCTCTTCTTTCCTCCTTCTGCTCTACACTTCTCTTCTCTCTTTTCTCCACACTCTATTCTACACTTAAAATAATCTCAGTTATAACTCTCTTAATATTAACCCAAATCTGAATCTCTATATTGTTTAGGTTCTACTCATTTATATTGTGCATACTCTTTCTACTACACTACTCTCTCATCACACTTCGTCTACTACATACTTAGCTACATGACTCTAGTATTCAGCACACTCTACAATTGCAGAATCTACACTTTTACAATATATACAACACTTAGGAAATATAATATTGTCTTTTTTCTACATTGACTTGTTGTCTCTACCTCACGATGTGCACCAGCATCCAAATCATCTCAAATATTTTCTTAGGGTTTCCATACTTACTATCTTCACTAGCTAACGACCAGTCCGCCTTGAGCCTTGTACCATCATCCAACTCATTATTAAGACATCTGATAGGGTTTACCATATATTTCCATACCTCTGCATCGAGCCACCTCCACATTAAATTCTATTATAAGGAATTCCCCCAAATTGACTATTTGTCAAACCCTAGAATTAGATATGCATTTAATGCATTCTTCTATTCAATCAATCTGATCTTCATCTCCTTTCTCAACTATGATGCCACTTAATAGATCAAATCTTCACTGAAATTTGTCATAGGTGTAGTTGGACCAATTAATTCCTTCCTCTATGCCAGTTACTAGTCAAAACCCTATTCACATAGACCTGACCATTTGACATCCTCATGTTTGAATATTGATCATCGATCTTTTCTTCCACACCAAGATCCATCATTCAACATTCATAATTTTAAAACATCACCATCAGATCTATCACCTTTAATCATGTGCCATCAATTTTCAGGTTCAATCCTAAAGCCCAAAGCATATTGCTACATTTCGTTCTATGAAAGGGACTAACATCTTTGTCACACTGGTCACCTTTGTCTCTAATACCAAAAAAATCACTCTTGGAAACCTGCTAGTATACATCATCATCCATCGATGTCACCTTCTTATTGGGTCCTACATGGATGTTCACCATGACTTCATTGGGTTGAGGGGACATGAGATTGACTTTTTCTGATAAGGTGAATTCTCTTCTATGAAACTCTTTTGGAATATCAAAGAGATTGACTATCATATTTCGTTGATCTTCATATGTCTCCGCGATGAAGAGTTAGCACCATATGTCATACACATCCTTAACATGTTTCAATTCCTTATTTTTCATCACACTCCATCATCAACCTATCGGGTCCAGCCATGACACTATTTATCTTCTATTGTCGTGACTTCATTATGTCAAGGGGACACAACAACTCTTTTTGAAACTTATGTATCTCTGTGATTGAGCTCTTATCAAAATGTTGAGGGGACATCTTAACAAGTCTCACCAATGTCCATTAGTCCATTCGATGAACCTTAGAGATGTCATTCTCCACGAATGAAGTTTTTCCCTTGTTTGCATGTAATATGACATGTCGATTAACCACATTTCCCCACTTGTCTACCACGCCACACCTTCTTCAATTCATCACTATTTTGAAGAGACTTAAATTATCAACTATTCGAATCACCACTATCACCTCAATCCAACTGCATCGTTTCATTGAAGGGATAGTAAATCATCTCCTTGCATTCACCTCTTACCCTGATGTGGTCCCATCAAGATGTCAAAGGGACCAGAAATAAGGTCTCCCCGAGCTCTAACTATCACCTCGATGCAATAAAAGGATTTTCCAACCTAGAGCACATGTCATCACTTTCAATTCTCTCCAAGGCCATGTGTACACTATTGATGTCATCTCTAGGACCCACTACTGACTTCGTGCACCATATGATCTTCTTTCTTACAGCCATTTATTGTACTCCATCACTCATTATGCAAACCAAAGGCATACACAAATACCTAGTCATGATGCAAAGACCCATAGTGACAGCCATCAGATTGCCAAGTTTTTATCTCGACCTTAGATCAAGCCATTATCACCATGTCAAGGGGAAATCATGGTAACTCGCTCCGATAAGGTTTTGTCTCCATGAGCCACTAGATGTGTAACTATTAAGAGCTAGGCAAAGGGGGTGGTTTCCCATATGACACCAATGACATAAGTCATTACTTGAACTACTTGCAACCTGCAACCTGATGAGTCCAAAATGTGCTCATAGTTTGGATATTATGATGAGATTTTAATACCTTTACTTTTGTTATTCATGGTTGTTTAAACTCTTTTGAAACCTTTTATTGGGATATCCTGTAGCCAAACACTTTCATGTTCCTGCAGCCTATTGTGTTGTCTTGTCTATATTTATTACCCCGTTGACCCCCTCAATGACTGGTATATCACATATAGTTTTTGAATGATGAAATAGATATAAATATGTGATTAATGAACGGATATTGTGTATGTGCCATGCACCTTTTCTTTTGCATATATTACCTTGTATTTCATAGGTTGTTGAAGAAAGTATGATCGAGTCAAGCGCAGCCGATCTTGGCCTTGTAGTAAAGTCTATTTCTTACATGACTTTGAGGAAGCTCTGGCGAAGACTCTTTGACCAAAACCGTTGGGAAGGATTTTTAATGACAGTCAATCTAGAAAGAGTGGAGTGCTAGATTCTCTTTGGATCGGGTTGAATGGATAAATTTATTTATGAATTCTGTTCCTCAATTTTGGGATACACTTTACTTCCACGTCTTTCTTTGTTAGGGTTAGTTAGTTAGTTGTTCTTCTAATTTTAAATAAGTGCTCCTCCTACGCGAGTGAGCAAGAAGATGGTTAGAAGTTAGATAGAAGCATAGTGATAGGGAGATAGTAGATATCATGTAAGAGACAGTATGATAATAATAAAAAGCAGAATCTGTATGACAAGAGACAGAGTTTATTGCTAGTTTTCATATCAACAAAGCAATGTATACCATTCTGAATTTATGAATAAAGTTTGATGAAGTTATGAGTTCAACACTTGCATAATTAGTAGATGCTTGCTAAGGGGGCCTACTTAGTAAGTATATGTAGCTAGTTAGTTAGCTACTTCTTTTCTTTTCTTTTTTTTCTGTTGATCATTAGTTAGATTTCATCTATAAAGTTTTCGTACAAACTCAGTCTTGTATTGCTCCTGCAGCATCGGGAATCCATCCTTGTGCTTGTTCCTGCAGCATAAGGCTAGTTCATAGTTTGAGTCTTAGTCGTAGCTATTATGATTTATGTTTTGGTTAAATCATGGTTGAGTTAAAATAACTTTGCATTTCCTTCCTATAGCATAGATAGAATTCTTTCCAAGTATTTATTTATGTTAAGTTGTGACCAAAACTAGTTCGTAGTGCATATATTGTGCTGCTCCATTCAAAGTATACGTTCCCCAGTTTAACAAGTAAATGAACGTCCATAAAGAGATATTGGTCACTTGCTGGAATGTCCAATTCCCAGGATAGGTTTTACTGTGATTTTCATATCCTTTTATGGGCGCGACCATTTTTGGCACCGTTGCCGGGGATGGTGTCAAGCTAAGAATTTGTCAGAAGTCATTTTTAGCATTAGTTTAGTTTGTTAATCAATTTTTTTTGAAATCCTTCAAATCACCATTCATTCTATTGCATGCGTAGAAGAAGAGACACGTTGGGAAGGTTTCTCCCTAAAAACCTGTTTGTTGAACTACCATTTGACCCAACTGATGAAGAACCTGAGGAAAATCCATTCACTCTGATATTCTAGCAAGCAAATATGGCAAATAATCCACCTAATCCACCTCCTACATTTGAGTTTCCCATTTTTCCCCAGCGAGATACAGAAAATCTTAAAAATATTCCTTCTTCACTACTTCCCAAATTCTATGGCATAGTTACGGAGGACCCTAAAACTTTCTTATTTGAGTTTGATATCCTCTGTCGTAGTTATGACTATACTTCAGATGCTCACAAGCTGAAGTTGTTTCCTTCCACCTTGAAGGAAGGAGCTCTCAGATGGTTCATGAGTTTGGGAAGAGGTGTTGTTAATAGTTGGGCAGCCATGTAAACAAAATTCTTTGAGAAATCTAAGGAATATTGTAAGATTGGTAGTAAGGGAGATGATATATTCAGAATTCAGCAGGAGGATGAAAGTCTGGAGGATTATATTTCAAGATTCTTGTTTTCTCTAAAAAAGAACTCAAACCATACTCTCAATGAAGACTCTCAGAAACTACTTTTCTAAGAGGGATCAGTGATGCTTGTATAGACACTCTGGACCTGATGGGAGGAGGTGATATAACCTAGCTGCCTTGGGATGATATTAAGAAAATATGTCTTAATTACTCCTGAGCAAATGTGAAGAAGGGTAGAGGTCATCAAGCTACAATGGGTAAATCTTCTTCCAGTGGAGTTTCCTGGATGGAGATCACAAATTTGTTATCTGATTTCAAGTAGGAAATCATTAACAACGTGGCTACACAGTTGGACACTATGCAAGCTTGAAAGAAATATGATGAAGCTAAAGCAATCTTGGCCGAGTTATGTCCACATTGTAGATAGAAGAAGTGCAACTGAAGATGGAAGATGGTGGCCAACATGGAGGCTAAATAGTTGCCTACTGATTTTAAGATGATAGAAGGTGATGATGATCAAGTCTTCTTTGTTGCACAAAGGAGGCCATGGGCCCCAAGACAAGGTATGCCTCAGGACATTTTGCAAAATTTTGGTTCATATAATAGTCAATGGAAAAATCAGTACCCTCTAAACTATGGGCCATACTCCCAACCTCAGTGGAATAACCCTTGGCCAAACCCCCAGCAAAACCGTTGGCAAGCATCACAAGGAAACTAGCAACCACCTCAGCAAAATCAGTGGTAGGCTCCACAAGGGAATTGGCAGCATCCTAACCAATGGAGAGGAGGCCAGCAATGGTCAAATCCAACCGCAGGTTTCCTGCAACAACCCCAGCAGCAATCCATTATGCCACCTCCTGCACCTAATCAAGGTCAGAATCAAAAATCAACCCAACTACCAGCTCAGGTAGCACCTAATCCAAATAACCAGCAACTGTAGCAGCAAAAAGTCTATTTTGTTGATCCTAATCATCAGCCTGCCTATGCTCTTAACCTGAATAATATTAATTTACTTTCAGGAACCGTGCTGCCCACACCATCTCCTCCCATAATCTCAGAACTACCACCTGAGGAGACTGACCAAGACTTGAATAAGATATCAATGACCAAGCCCAACCAAATCAGCCAGTTTAGATTCTATCATTACCTAAGTCATCTGATAAGGTGCCCCCTCCTTTCCCACAAAGATTGGAAGGTGAAAATGCGAAGAAACAAGAGGAACCCACATTTGATATCCTTGACCAGCTAAAGCATATATGTGTGAAAATTCCCTTGTTCCAAGCAATTAAAGAAGTACCTATTTATGACAAGGCCATCAAGGTGGCATGTTTGAAGAAAATAGGGAGGAAAAAGAAAGACCCTCAAACTATCCATGTAATAGGCCAACTCTCTGACTTAATGCTAGGGAAGCTTAGCATTCCAAAATATTTAGATCTAGGAAGTCCTGTTGTGGAGATAAATGTTAATGGGTTGCAAATTAAGAATGCCTTAGTAGATCTTGGTGCAGCTATCAATGTCATGACCAAGGACCTGGTTGTAATACTTAATATTTCAGAAATAAGGACTACACCGACAATATTACAGCTTGCTGATAGCTCAAGTGTTAAACCTAATGGGGTAGTCGAAGACCTAGTAGTCACCTTGGATTCCTGGGAATACCCCACTGATTTTATGGTCTTATCTCCAAAAACATCATTAGGGGGATACCCTGTCATACTAGGAAGGCCTTGGTTGGGTACTACTGATGCTTGCATTGGTTGTAGGTCAGGTGACATGACAATATCTGATGGATATAGCACAAAGAAACTTATTCTCTATTCTCTAGCACTACCCCAACTTGAGTCTGGAGATGTTGCTTGGCCAGATTTGGGAGAAGAGGAAGAAGTGAACTCTGTGGCCAATTTAATGATGATTACCAAAGAGCCTTTCATTGCACACCAAGAAGAAGAAGATGCACTGTCTAATATCTTGCTAAATAACTACGGTACTGAATACTTTCATTGTGAGAAAAATCCATGTTCCTTGCAGACTATTCTTTCTCCATCCACATCAACTCATTATCCTGCAGCAATAGATTGCTTGCACACCTTACTACCCTAGGAGGTAGACATGCCATTTCTGCTTGAAGTATCTATGATAGACTTAACCTCCCAAGTTGAGGTAGCTATAGGAAAAACTTTGTGCATTAATAAAAACATCACCTGTGAGCAACAAGAATCTATGATCAAAATGCTTACCAGTCATAAGTCAGCTTTTGCATGGGACTATGGAGATATGAAGGGCCTAGACCCAAAAATTTGTACACATTGCATATATATTAACAGTGACTTCAAACCTGTCAGGCAGCCTCAAAGAAGAATCAATCCAGCTTTGAGAGAGATTGTTAAAGAAGAATTACAGAAAATGTTGACAACTGGCTTTATCTACCCAATCTCTGATAGTCAATGGGTTTCCCCATTGGTCATTTTTCCTAAGAAAGGATGAAAATGGAGGGTATGTGTAGATTACAGAGAACTTAACTTAGCAACAAAGAAAGATTACTTTCCTCTTCCATTTATTGATCAAGTTCTAGATAATTTAGCTAGAAAGAAGTACTTCTCATTCTTGGATGGATTTAGTGGATATAATCAGATCAAAATTGCTCCTAAGGATCAAGAAAAGACTACTTTTACATGCCCTTGGGGAATGTTTTCTATTCAATTTTTCCTTTTGGTCTCTGTAATGCTCCTGCAACTTTCTAGAGGGCAGTCATAAACATCTTCTCAGACATCTCATATGATTGCATAGAAATATACATGGATGATTTTACTGTTTATGTTACAACATTTGAGGAAGCTCAAGCTAACTTGAAAAAAGTACTATAGAGATGTGAAGATCACAACTTATCGTTGAATAGTTAAAAGTGCTTCATGAGGATGCAGGAGGGAATAGTGCTTGGTCACTATATTTCTGTTGTAGGAATTCAGGTTGATCCTGCTAAAATTGAGATCATCTCTAAGTTACCCTCTCCTACTAAGCAGGAGGTACAAAGTTTTCTAGGCTATGCAAGATACTACAGAAGATTCATCAAGGACTTCAGCCAAATAGAAGGTCCCTTATACAATCTGTTGAAGAAAGATGCAGAGTTTTCTTGGATAGAGGAATGTGAAAAAGTATTTCTTAACTTGAAAGTCGCCCTCACACAGGCACCTGTTCTAAAAAGACTTGATTGGTCACTACCATTTCATATTCATAATGATGCCTCAGATTGTGCAATTGGGGCAGTGCTAGGGCATAAGGATGGATCAACTGAACATGCACTCTACTACATAAGCAAAAATCTACAAGGGGCTGAATTCAACTACACTGTTACAGAAAAAGAAATGTTGGCAATCATCTACTCCCTCAATAAATTCAAGTATTATATCACTGGTTATCAGATATTTGTCCACACTGATCATGCAGCAATCTGATATCTCATGAAAAAAAGCTCAATATCTGGGAGACTGGCAAGATGGTTATTGCTGATGCAGGAATTTGACATTGCAATTGTGGACAAGCCAGGTAAAGCCAACGTAGTTGCTGATTTCCTTTCTAGAATTCAAAGGCAAGATGACTCTGCACTTATTGAAGACTCGTTTCCTGATGAGCACCTATTTGCAATCAAGGTTATTCATCCATGGTATGTTGATATAGCAAATTATCTAGCAACAAGAAGAACTCCTCAATTCTCTCCTAAGAAAAAAAGATTATTGGTAGAAAAAAGTTTTAACTTTTCTTGGATTGCAGATTGCATGTTTTATACAAGGACAGATCACATTATGAGGAGATGTGTACCAGAGGAGGACACTAATGATATACTACATGCTAGTCATGATGAGCCGTGTGGCAGACATTTTGCTACCAAAAGGACAACAATTAAATTTTTAAATACTGGTTACTATTGGCCAACTTTATATAGAGATGCAGCCAAGTATACAAGGAGATGTGACAGATGCCAAAGGATGGGAAGACCAACTCGCTCTAATGAAATGCCTCTATTTCCACAAATTGTAGTTACACCATTCGACAAATGGGGCCTGAATTTTGTGGGACCAATTGACCCACCTTCCAATGGTAAGTCCTATATTCTTGTGTGCATAGATTATGTCACAAAATGGGTAGAAGCTAAACCTATGAAACATGCTAGGGATAATAAAGTGGTTGAATTC
The DNA here is from genome assembly GCA_007258455.2 of Sequoia sempervirens. NCBI lineage: Eukaryota > Viridiplantae > Streptophyta > Pinopsida > Cupressales > Cupressaceae > Sequoia > Sequoia sempervirens. The sequence goes on along the minus strand of VDFB02252024.1, from coordinate 37,957 downwards.
CTATATGAGGAAATATTTACTAGTTTTGGTGTTCCTAGGGAGATAGTGACAGATCAGGGAGCACAATTTACTTCTACACTTATCACAACTTTAGTCAATGAATACAATATATGGCACAAGAAATCAACTCCTTATCACCCCCAGGCCAATGGCCAGGTTGAGGTCACCAATAGGGACATAGAGGCTATTTTGACTAAAACTGTAGATTTGCATAAGAAGGACTGGGCCGCTAGGTTACCTGAAGCTATATGGGCCTACCATACTACCTGGAAGACTGCTACATGATTTACACCTTTTGAAATGATGTATCATAAAATAGTTGTGATGCCAATAGAATTTGAACATAAGACTCTTCGAACAACACTAAAGCTGGACATGGATTTAACAAATGCACAAAAAGATGGAATCATGCAGCTCAATGCTCTGGATGAACTCTGAAAGCATGCCCTGTAGCACACTGAGATGATACAAAATCAATGAATAAGGTGACATGATAAATACATTAAGGAGAAGAAGTTCAAAGTAGGAGATTGGGATCTGCTTTACGACTCACGGTATAAGGACAGTCCAAAATAATTACAGACCAGATGGTTGGGGCCATATGAAATTGAGAATGTATTTGCTAATGGTATAGTTCAACTTGTTACAATTGATCCTGTTAGATTCAAGCTGTTGGTTAATGGACACCACCTCTGGTTGTCCCATAAACTAGTCTCAAAAGAAGAATTCATGCAACAGTTCATTCAGGATCCTGCCGCTACTCTTCCTGCAGCTGAAGGCTTTAGCCTTTCTCCTACAACTTCACCATAATTTTGAAAAGCATGCTCATAATAAAAGTTTTCTTTTTAAGGAAACCCCTTTTTCTTCATTTTCACTTATCGCCACATCTCACTTCTTTATCTTCCATCCATCCATTCCATTCATTCATCTCGACCACCCACGTCACCCATCCACCTCATTCATTCGCATCACCCTTAATTATGATATCATTTCTAACTATCAACTCATGCTGAAGTCGTCATCTTTCTCAACATGTACATGCATTTATCAAAGGTATGCCATATCTTTTGTTATCGCATATTTGATTTATTTTATTCTATTCATTTACTACTATGATTGTACCAGTCATTATTACCCGATCTTCACCTATTCTTTAGTACATGTGAGGACACATGTCATACTCTAAGTAGGGGTGGGGTAATGCACTTTTAAAACCTGTCTTTTTGCCACTGCCACAACTGCTTAGATAACCTTTCTTTATTATTTTTCTGGTACTTTCCAAATATGATCGCATGTATTTTTCATTTCATGTTTTTCTTGTAAATTACAATCAAAGCTGCTTGTTCAAAAAGTTCATTTTTGGAAAAAAGAGAAATGTGATGGCACGACAGAAAAAAACCAGAACAGAAAGGGAAACAGAGAGAATTTTTTTGAATTTTCAGCAGGGCGTTGAGTTCAGCTGGGGAAAACCTGTGAACATGGGTGGTCAACTAGTGTGACACGAGCCGATAGCTCATGAGTTATTATTGCAAAATCCTCAAACAGTCTAGGCATTCAACCTTTGTAGATGGTTAAATTACTTCTTGAGTTTAAATGCTTTTGATGAGGAGGCTGTTGGCTAATTTTTGAGAACTCTTTCTGAAGGGAAGGCTACTATATGGGCTCTAACGGTTGTTGTAACTGAAGATAGAATTACTGAAGTAACCAAGCTTCCAATCATTAGAGAAAAATATTCTTCGGATGCTGCCTCTGCAAGGGCTAAATTTTCAATACCCATTGATGGACCTTTGGAAGTCTCCAAGTAGGGATGCAAGTGAGTATCATTGCCTCCTTCTTATTTAGAATACGCTGCTTACATAATCAGGTATTTAACCTGTGAAGGCCATTTCTCTTACCTATATTCTTACCATTTCAAATTATTAAGTCATATGAGGCATGGGTTAGTTGTAAATGTTCTAAATTTCTTGTTAAAATTTCTGGAACAAAGTGCCCATGGAACACAACAGGGGAAAGATAATTCTATTGCTCACCATGGCCTTATCAAATTATTGATTGAACGCTCTTTGAGAGATGTCTCACCTCTTTCCTGGCAACAATTCGTTGCCCAAAAGAGTTTGCAAATCCTAGAACCCCCTAGGGTACGTACCCCATGGCCTTAGAAAAAGAAAAAAGAAATTGTGTCTACTAGTAGAAGAATAGGGCAAGGGTCATCTACTCCTGTAGCACCTGGTCCTGTAGCTCTCATACTAGAATCCTCTGCCCAGGTACAAACTAGGTCTACCACTAGGAGAGAGAAGGGAAAAACAAAGGCAGAAGAGTCCCAAGAGTCTGACCCTCATTCTCAGAAAAGGCAATGCCCTTCTCCTGCAGTATCTTCCCCTACAACTATCTCTCCTACATCAACACCTGTTGCTATTACCAATTTACCATCATCCTCTGGCAGGGCAAAACCCTCTAGACATACCAGAAAGAGGAAGGCTATAAGAACACCTCATGCAGGAGCACCAGTACCAAAAAGAGTTTCCACAAGGAAATAATGTAAGACCTCCCCTACTTCACCTCAACCAGAGGTTATTGTAATTTCAGAAGGGTCTATAGAGTCTGAATTTTATGTTTCTCAAAATGTGTCTGAGAATACTGCACAGAGTTTATTCATTCCTTATTAGGAACAAATTGAGGCAAAGAAAATTGAGCATAATGAAAAAGGGGTACCAAGTCTTGATGACTTGGCTGCCGTTGCTATGCAGATTTCAGAGGAAGCACAGTCTTCTCCACTACATCAACCATAATTCATCCTACGGCAAGAGCAGGAATAGACCGAACAATTGGATGTGGCTAGTGAAGCTACATTTCCCCCTGCCACTTGTCAAGCCATTGTTGTTTATAAGAAGACATTTTTGATTGAGTTTCTGGAATATGTCAAAGCTAACTGGGAACCAGTTACATTGCAAACTCTGACTTTCCGGCACCTAGCCCAGACTGACATGCAACAAAGTCTATGGGAGGTAGAAAGGAAGAAACTGAAAAAGGAAATTGAAAGTTAGAAACAAGAAATTCTTGAGTTACAAGGAAAAATGGATGAAATGTTAAAAGTAACTTGTCAGATTATGGAATGCAGACCACCACCCAGAGTTTATGCTCTATGCATTAAGGAACAATTCTTATGCTTCCAACTAATGATAATTTCAAGAAATCAAGATCCTATACTTTAGACTGCTAAAGAATTCTATGATGCATACCAGGCAGCCCCTAATTGGTTAAGAAATTCTCTGTGTGAATTTTATTTGCATGGCTTTTTAATTCCATTTGAAATAGAATGGAACCCTCTTCTGTATATTGGCGATATCCATTTGAGATCATTTATGTCATGAGCAGCAAATGAAACAAATTATGGTAGACAATGGGAAACATATGAGGAAGCCAAAAGGAATGAGCCTGTTCCATTACGCCCTCAAAGTTTAGACCCCCATGCAATGTTAAAAACCTGGTTTACTCTGACATATGGCATTCATAATAATACAACTAGGATGAAAATATTTGATCTCAAGAAATAGGTATATGATGAATTTCAGGAACAGTCATATTCATTTTGGAGACTATCATACACCAGAAGTGAGAAAAGGTGGGAAAGATTAACTGTTGGGCTAAGAAGGTCGGAGCCTCATAGTCCCCTAAATTTCACAGCAGCTCTTAAATGATCAAACATATATATACAGTTGGGACTTCAAAAAAGATTTGAACTATGGTTGCCTTTGACATTCAGACCTCTTGTGCTAATGTGGCCCCTTTATCCTTACCAGGCTACAAATCTTAATGATGATTCAGAAGCCCATAGGTATGAAAGGTGGTAGAATTTCAGAGGATTTTATTACAAGTTTGGAGCTCCATTTCAGATTCATGCTACAACCACTGATTTCAGAGAAACTACCAAGAAAGTTAATGCTGGAGGACCAGCATTGGGCTAAGTAGGGGGCAGATGATGAGCCCAAAATGTGCTCATAGTTTGGATATTATGATGAACTTTTAATACCTTTAATTTTTTATTCATGGTTGTTTAAACTCTTTTGAAACCTTTTATTGGGATATCCTGTAGCAAAACACTTTCATGTTCCTGCAGCCTATTGTGTTGTCTTGTCTACATTTATTACCCTGTTGACCCCCTAAATGACTGGTATATCATATATAGTTTTTTAATGATGAAATAGATTTAAATATGTGATTAATGAATGAATATTGTGTATGTGCCATGCACCTTTTCTTTCGCATCTGTTACCTTGTGTTTCACAGGTTGTTGAAGAAAGTATGATCGAGTCAAGCGCAACTGATCTCGACCTTCCAATAAAGTATATTTCCTGCATGACTTTGAGGAAGCTCTGGCGAAGAATCTTTGACCAAAACCATTGGGAATGGATTTTAATGACAGTAAATTTGGAAAGAGTGGAGCGCTAGATTCTCTCTGGATCGGGTTGAATGGATAAATTCATTTATGAAGTATGTTCCTCAATTTTGGGATACACTTTACTTCCACGTCTTTCTTTGTTAGGGTTAGTTAGTTAGTTGTTCTCCTAATTTTAAATAAGTGCTTCTCCTACGCGAGTGAGAAAGAAGATGGTTAGAAGTTAGATAGAAGCATAGTGATAGGGAGATAGCAGATATCATGTAAGAGATAGTATGATAATAATAAAAAGTAGAATTTGTATAACAAGAGACAAATTTTATTGCTAGTTTTCATATCAACAAAGCAATGTATACCATTCTGAATTTATGAATAAAGTTTGATGAAGTTATGAGTTCAACACTTGCATAATTATTAGATGCTTGCTAAGGGGGCCTACTTAGTAAGTATATGTAGCTAGTTAGTTTGCTACTTCTTTTCTTTTCTTTTTTTTCTGTTGATCATTAGTTAGATTTCATCTTTAAAGTTTTCGTACAAACTCAGTCTTGTATTGCTCCTACAGCATCAAGAATCCATCCTTGTGCCTATTCCTATAGCATAAGGCCAGTTCATAGTTTGAGTCTCAGTCGTAGCTGTTATGATTTCTATTTTGGTTAAATCATGGTTGAGTTAAAAGAACTTTGCATTGCCTTTCTGTAGCATAGATAGAATTCTTTTCAAGTATTTATTTCTATTAAGTTGTGACCGAAACTAGTTCTTAGTGCATATATTGTGCTATGCCATTCAAAGTATACATTCCCTGGTTTGACAAGTAAATGAACGTCTATAAAGAGATATCGGTCACCTGCTGGAATGTCCAATTCCCAGGATATGTTTTACTGTGATTTTCATATCCTTTTGTGGGCGCGACCAAAACCTACAACAAGTAGTCAATGTCAAGATCAAAAATTTGTTAAGGTGCCATGACTACAACAACCTTAGGGTTTAATTGATAAACCTTAGCATCACCCGAGAGCATAAAAAAATACATTTTGAATGCATACTACAACTTTTGGACTTGTAGAGCACATCTTTGGAATGCCCTTGAAAAATAGATATCGAATCTTGCACCAAATTTGCTATTAAATACCTAGAAGAACTTATTGTCGAGAGATGACAATATTTTTTTCAACTTTGTAGCATTTTGATTAATTTTTTCTTCTACACCAATTGCTAATCCACATACTTCAAGAACCAGATTTACTGCATTCCATGCCTTATCTCTACTTGACATCAATGACACCTTTTGACATCAACACCAACATTCTCCTCTCAAAACCAGTTCCAACATATCTCATATCTTTGATCCTCTTTCATCATGCCAACAATCTCCTATATAGGATTAGTTCCACCTCTCCTTTGATCCTCCTTTTACATCAATGAAAACATTGTACCAACAATCTCCCCCCTTTTCTATTAATAGAAAAACCTAATGCTCAAACTTATAATGATATACTACTAAATCCGGATAACATCTAAGCTCTCAATTCTCCACCTTTGATGTACCTTCTCGTTTGCTCACACTTATGAGGAACTGCACAACTTTCTCCCCCTTTGACATCAATGGAAAAGGGTCACACTCACCATGCTGCTGTAGAGGGTCACACTCAAATCATCTGAGCATGAATGTGTTGTCTTAGGTCACCATGATGCTGCAACCTTCACTTCTCCTTAGCAATGAAAAAGGGACATTGCTCCTCCATTGACTGATACCAATTGAAGACAATTTTTTTCTCTAATGCCAATTTCTACATTCAACCTTTTTTTCCAATGGAAAAACCATATGCTTCAATTTCTCTATACCAATTACCACTATGTGATGCTAGTTGAAGTGCCATTCAAACAAAGCATAAAGCAATGCCCCACCAAGGAATCCATTAAAACAAAGCAGAAAGTAACAATTAATCGATTTTTTTTTTAAAGTCATTTGATTACACAAACGTTCTTAGGATTCCAAGATGACATTACTTAAACATTTACAAATAAGAACATCACGTCAATATAAAAGTCATAAAACATAAGTACATATCATATTCATGACTGATCCAATTTCATAAAATTTATAAAGTCAAGTTACATAATCAGATTACATCATGTGAGATTATAATAAACCTCATATTACATAATATCACTACAAAAGTTATCTCATAGACACCAAGAGAAAATACAATAAATACAAAGAACATATCATGTTTTTCGGCCTCTTTCATGAGTACGATCAGTGTCCAACATCACGAACAATGAAGAATCAAGAACCTATCCCATGAACAATGTTATCCAAGTATAACAACATCTGTAAGAGGACCCAATGGAGGAAATAACACAGTTTCCTCCCAACTCCGTGGAACCCAAAGGTCCACTCCCTCATTGATAGGAGATAATATCAGGTCCACATATCAATCAAACCACATACATAAGAATAGAACATGACATCACATGATCACTATCAAGCTCCTAGAGGCAACAACAATATAGAGGTGACTCTACATAAGAGACCTCAAACCTTGTATAAGGATAAGAGTGTCATCACAGTTTTTCTAGGTTACCCTGGTGAATCTTCCTATATTATCGGCCCTCATCATGAGTTACCCTGACAATCTCTACCGATTCCCGACGTGTAAACAAACTTATGTGGAACCGATTTACTTTTCGAGAGGACAAAGTGATCGACCATGCCATTCCAGGCCATCTCAACCTACCCTTAATCTATACAAGAATTAAGGCACTAGGCGAGGAATTCCAATTATCTAAATTATTATTTAATGAACCCCATGTACATTTATTAAGGTTTTCATTGAATTAATAACTTCTCATAGGTTACCCCGGCTACCACTTTGGGTACCGGACCCTAACGAAATCCAGTCTTCCTTTTACAATATCATAACACATATTAAGCTAAAAGATAGCCATCATGCACAAACAAACTGAATCTTGACCACAATCCAATCATGATCTAAATAATTTTACTCTCAATTACCACATAGGTAATCAAATACAATGTGCATGGCTATTAAACAATACATTTAAAACAAATGATCTTCATGACTTAAATAGAATAAATAACTCATTCAAATGGTTCCCTAGCCTCTGGAAATCGAAGAATCCCATAAAAAAATCAAGATATTCAACTTAAAAATAGTCCTTGATACGAAACCATAATAAATGAATAGTTCAAATATAAGGGTATGTGCAGGATCATGATGGGTATGTGGCTGACGACATTTTTTTACCCAAAATTGATGAAACGAAAAGGGTTTTTAAAGGAGATTCTCAGCTTTCCACCAATATAAATTATGCTTTACTTTGAATTTAATAAGTAATTATTATTCATTTTCTATTAAAATTATGACTAAAGTCTTGATTAATAGGCTGATTAAAAAACATTTATAGCTTTCAAATAGTATCACATTTTTTGAATCCAAAATATGCATCACATTCTATGCTCTGCATACTATAGGATTAAAAAAAGAAAAAATGAATTTCCTAAATTTTTGACCAATTTAAGGTGGTCAGACACGAGTTTTTATATTTTTAAAAGTTGTAATAAAAAAATCATAATTAATTATTTACTTGGAAAAAATTACAAAAAATATGCATCACATTGGGACATGATTCCTCTACTTATATCTAAAATCTTATAAAAAAATATTATCATTTTATTGTGATTAGGGTGGTTAGACAAACACCTACTTCTTATTTTTTCCCTAAAATTTAAGTACTATGCATTGAAATTTCAAATTTTCACCAAATAGATTTTTTTTTAAACAAACCTAGAAGTTTAGAAACTATATTCAATTTTCTACAGATTCTATTCTTACATATTTTTGAAATAATATAGATAACTTATTCAAATTTTTATGTCAAGTTTCCTAACTCTGATTTTTTTGAATTTTTTGCCACTTAAGGGCCTGTTTTTTCCATGATGATCCTGCACATACCCATAACCTCATTACACACAAATTATAAGCCTTATATAAATTAAAACCGGCACATTATTGCCCATCATATACTTATTATTAAAAATACTTCATGGACCAAAAATAATAAAAGAGAATCAATTGTGATAATAAAAAATCTTATTGTGAGTACCTACAAAGTTGCACAAAGCTTAAACTCCAACACTAGTTAGTAATGGGGTTAGTTCATGTAAATGTATAAATACTCCTATGAAATAATGCATAATGCATCTCAAACAAGATAACAAAACAAACTAATTGGAAGCATGAAAGAAACATAATGCACACCTATTCCATAGTGGATTGGTGTCACTTTGTTGTGAAAAGTGACCCTTTCCCAACCCCTGACAAGCAAAATGATAAAATTCCTTGAAGATGGAGTGGACAAAATCAGCTCTCAATGTGAAGAGAGCAACTTTGTATGAATTGTGGATGTTAAAATGAGGAATGAGACCTCCAATTTATAGAATGATAAGATGGAGAAATATGCAAAATGGGTGAATGTGGGACAAAGATTCAACCAATAGGAAGGATCCACTTGTCCAAATGTGAGTGGATGGAGGATGTGCAAGTTTTGGTAAATGTGCCAATAAATGACATTAGTTGGCCTTTTCAATTTTCAAATTTGGCTTGTTGGAGGGAGAAAAAGGGGCTTAAATGCCAAGTGGGGGACATGTAAGAGGAGAATTAATGCCTTGTTGGATGTACATGTCAATTTGGGGGGAGATTTCAAACTTGAGGGAATATTCTCCAAAGGTGCCTTGTTGAGGGAAAATGAGGATTTAATAAATTAATTAAAATCCTTTATTTGTGCAAGTGGGAAAATCAAGAGAATGTGACATGCATTAGATTAGATTTAATCTTGATTTAGTTCATTTAAAAGAGGATTAGGTGATTTGACTCATTTGACCTAGATTTAAGGATTAAACTAAATAAAAAGGAGATGGAAGATGATTTTAGATTTAATTAAATAAAGATTTGATTTATTTAATCAAAGAGGGTGATGTTAGGATCAAATTAAATAAAGTTGATTTATTTAATTTAAATGGATTACCTTAGAGATAAATCAAATAGACTTCATTTATTTGATGAATGGATTTGATATGAATGCAATTAAATGAATGATGAAAATTTTGCATGTCTACATTTTACCCCTCTTTGAAGCAATGTACTTGTTGCGTTGGTTCAAAGAATAAATTTTCCACGGTCAAAATTCAAATTTTTTTTTTCAGATGCCTTAATGGAGAGAAGTACATTGGTACATTTCCCCCTCGAGAGATCCAATGAAAGATTCGATTTGAGGGTAGATGCCGCGATAAAGAGGTTCAAGAAGGAAACATGGATGGTTATGATGATGATGCAAATGAGATGGTTTTAAGATGCTTAGAGTAACCAATCTATATTATCCTAAACTACTTAAGTGATGATATGATGTGATGATGCCTATATGATTAAATAAATGCAATGGATTTTTTATGCAAATGTATGATTTTATGAGATGCTAAGACTAACAGATCTATATTATGATGATGAACATGCATGTGAGATGATCAATGTTTCTTATATGATATGATGTGATATGCATTATTTTAATTGTTTTTGGATGCATTGGTGATGATGATTAACTCTCTTGGCATAATGTTAGTGTGGAAAAAAAGAAATAAGAAATGAGATGATGAAAAGAGGATCCAACAAGCCAACTTTATGAGAGATGATGATGATAAATGGATGATTTTCTTATCAAGAATTGGGATTTTAAAAGGGCCACTTACCTTATGTTTGATAACATGCATAAGCATGATGAATCAAGGTATAAAGAACTAGGATGGTGTTGCAATTAGTGTGATGAACCTTTACTCAAAAAATAGATAGGAGTATTCTTGTTCACACTTGACTTATAGAAACCTTGCTAGGATGCACTTTAGAAGTTTCAAACATCTCGAACCAAAACACGGAAAGGTATAACCTATCAATGCAATAGTCAATAAGCTGCCTAAAACACCCTCCATACATATATAGCAAAGCAATTATTTTCCAAGTTATATTACAAGAACATCCAACAAGCATAGTAGACAAAAGATAATGATTGTTGCCCCATTCCTATCTCTTTAAATCCATTTGTTTGGACATCATTGAGAGGTTATTGGAATGAGCACAAAGAGATAAGTCAAAAGACAAAGATAAAGTAAAAAAACAAGCTGATGTTCTTCAATATTGCTAACCAAAAGGAAAAAAAAAATTAAGGATAAGAACCGAAACTATTGCCAAAAGATAATGCCCATTGTACGAAGGATACATCCTAGGACATGTTAGTGGATGGCGGCACGTCATTTCATTTATCCAAAGTGTTCTTTTCAATAAATAATTTCCATTGTAGGAAGGATACATCCTAGGACATGATGTTATCAAATGATTGATTTGGGACTTATTGGATGATAGGCTATTGACACAAAGAGTTGACCAACTTGTTTACTTATTGACCTTAACTTGAGACCTTGACAATTGAGTTTTCACTTTTAACCTGCTAGACTTGTTTTCAACTATTTCACCAAAGGTTGAGGATGACAATCATTTATTATGAGTGGCATTTATTGCAGGTGCAAGAGAGATGAGGTGGACAAATTTTTTCAAATATTTAGATATTTTGGAATTTTGAAATGTTTTGAGGCTCTTTTTTGGTATTTTTTGAGATTTTATGAATGTTTTGATTTTCCAATTTTCAAATGTTTTAGGGTTTCTAAGATTTTGACCAAGAGACTAACCTAGGGGCCTCAGGGGCTGATCAACAAATTAGCCTTGCCTACATTATACACATAGATACCATGTAGTTCGACTGATGACTTGACCAATTTTCAAATGAAGATATACATGATGAAATGTCAATTTATTATGACAGACTCCTAAAGGACTAACCTAAGTGTCTCGGGGGATGATCAAAGATCAACCTTGCCTACGTTCAAGGCTTAGAGACCTGTAGTTTGACAAGACGACCTTATTTTTGACTTTTTTGACTGACTTTTTGACCTGTTTTGGGATTTTGATATGTTTCAAATGTTTTGGGATTTTTTTTGATTTTTTGATGTTTTTTTTTTTGATTTTAAGACTTCAAGAATATACATGAATCCGATCCAATGAGAACAGGCCCCCAGCATGATGTAATAGAATACTCTGATAAAGGTAGGAAAAGCTAACCTTGAGGATGGGCCGAGTAGTACTAAGAGGGATCATGATACAAACATAGGACCAAGCTATGATGCAGATGCCAAATGGATGGGTGATGGATTTAGATATGAATGCAATGAATGATGGAAATGTAATGGATGGATGACACAGAACAAGCCATAAAGATCCTGGTGGATGGAAAGTGCTTATTTACACAAGGCGCCTGTTTGCAAGGTTTTCACCAAGGTACTTGTCCAAAGTGCCACCAAAGTGGTTTTCACTAGAGGATGTTTTTTTCTTTTTCTTTTTTCTATCCTTTTTTTGATTTTTTTTGATTTTTTTTGTTCTCATCGAGATGCCTGTTTGCCAGGTTTTCATTAGGGTAACCATTTTTTTAGGAAATTTTCTAATTTTTTAGATTTTTTTGGTTCTATACCTTGAAAGATTAGGCATAAAACTTGGCCTTTAATTGCTTTCTGCTCCACATATTCAATGTCATACTCTGATAGCATCATGACCCATTTGGCTAGTCTTCCCTTGAGCATTAATTTTGACAGTAGGTACTTGAGAGGGTCAAATTTGGTGATGAGTTTTATTTTGTGTGCCAGCATGTAGTGTCTGAATTTTTGTGATGCAAACACTACTACTAGACATTCTTTCTCAATGAATGAGTAATTTAACTCATGCCCAACCATTGTGCGGCTGATGTAATACATGGCCCTTTCTATCCCATTTTTGTCATGCTGAGCTAGGAGAGCTCCAAGAGTTGTTCTTGTTGCTCACACATAGAGAATTAATGGCTTTCTTAGGATTAGTGGCATGAGAACTAGTGGTGTAAGAAAATATTCTTTGATCTTATTGAAGGCTTCTTCACACTTATTATCCCATTTGTACACTACTCCCTTGTGAAGTAGGTGAGAGTATGGATTATGTTTATTTGCCAGTTGTGCTATGAATTTTTAGATGGACTGAAGCCTACCTTGGAGAACTCTCAATTGTTTCAATATTTTCGGTTCCTCCATCTCACGGATTGCTTTTACCTTGGCAGGGTCTACCTCAATACCTTTCATTAACACTATGTATCCTAGAAAATTTCTTGATTGTACATTGAAGATGCAATTCTTTGGATTTAATCAGACCTTGTATTCCTCTAGCCTGTCGAAAATAGTGCTCAAAGTTGTTATGTGATCCTTCCTCTTTCTGGATTTGGCTAGTATGTCATCAACACAATCTTTGATAGTTTTATGAATCATGTCATGGAAGATTAATGTCATAGCTCTTTGGTATGTTTCTCCTGCATTCTTCAAGCCAAATGGCATCATATTCCAATAGTAAGTCCCCCATGGACAAGTAAAGGCCATTTTATGTTGGTCTTCTTTAGCAATCATTATCTGGTTGTATCCCGAGAAACCATCCATCAGGGAGAGCATTTTGTGTCCCACTATCATTTCCACAATCATGTCAATATTAGGCAATAGGAAATTGTTTTTTGGACATGCTTTGTTTAAGTCCTTGAAATCTATGCATATTCTGATGCCCCCACGAAATTTTGAGATAGGAACCATGTTTGACACCTATTCTGGATAGTCTATTGGTCAAATAAATCCTATGTCCAATAGCTTGTTTAGTTCCATTTTGACTAGCAGGGTGATATAAGGGTGCATTTTCCTGATCTTTTTTCTAACGGGCTTTGCTTCAGAGTATAGTTCTAGGTGATGAACTACAATTTCTAGATCAAGCCCTAGCATGTCTGCATAGCTCCATGCAAAATTAACTTGTCTTTCTCTCAAGAAGGCTGCGAGGAGCTCTTTTTCCTCTGATAGTAATGATTCCACATAGAATGTGATTTGGGGGGTCTCTTATGTTCCTAGATTAATTGGACTGCATTTTTCTGCTAGGACTGTTGATTTTTCCTTATGAAGAGCTTAGAAAGAAAAATTGAATCCCCCATCCTCAAGCGCCTTAGAGAGGTTTTCACCTTTGGATGTGTCCTTTATTTTTACTTTTTTTCGGTTGGAGAGTGCCATAGTGTGGTTTTCACTCAAGGACCTAGAGATTATTCTCATTTTTTCACTTTTGTGACTGAGGGATTCAATCATTTCCCCATGTTATGCATGTGTATCTAGCTCAATGATGAATCATCCTTTGTGATCCCCACATGGAATATTATCACGTAGTCCCATGAATTCTGAGAGTGCCTCATCATTTTTGAATGTGTCAAGAATTGGTTGTCCTCATTGGTCATAATCAACGAGTTGGGGGTAAACTAGATGGATTTCATGGTTTTGATGGACTGACTCAAAGGATAAGTTGCTAATCATGAGAAGGGTGGTATCCTCAAAGAGTATGGGTAGGTTGTTTATGGGATCCTCATCGTCACTGCTACTACAAATGTCAGTTATGTCAAATGTGAAGTTTTCTATGACTCGACCTGTAGATATAGGTAAGCAAAGTTTGGTTGCAGATTGTTGAGGAGCATTACTGACCTTTCTAACTAGAGGACTTTAGCCATGTATGGTTATACTCAGAAGGGTACATCCAAGGCCAATATTTCTCATTCACATCTCTGGAATGATAGGTATTATAAGCCCATTGTCATTTTTCCCAAGTCTTTGGTTTTTGTCACAGCCCATTGTGAGCATCATTTGCAAACCTTTGCTTCTGTCATCCATTGTTAGATTGGTTGTTGGTCTATTATCTTGGTATAGGAGATGAAATGGTTCCTCCTCTATGACTTCTCAGCCGAGATCTCCCTAACTTCTGAGGTTAGGATATTCTTCAGGGGATGTTTGAGATGTGGAGGCTTCATTTGATTGCAGACGTCCTCGTGATCTGGGAGATTGTGTAACTCTCCTACCACAAAATAATTTTTGGAATCATATAGTTTATGCAACCATTGTCCAGGATGGTGAATTTGATATCAGAGATGGTGGGAATGGTGGGAGTGGTGGGTGTCTCTATCGCAGAAGTGGAAGCAAGAGTGGTTGGATCAATGTACGGTGTCGATGGGCCTTCATCATTTTTGGGAACTTGAGGGATTTTGTAGTATTTTTCCTCAAGGTTCTTGCAGTAGGAGAATGCTTTAGGATCTCCATGGATGGTGACCTCTTGTCCTTCATATGTGAAATTGACACATTGATGGAAGGTTGATGCTACTACTTGCATTGCATGGATTGATAGACGTCCAAGGAGAATGTTATAAGGAAAGTCAAGGTCTAGGACCTGACAGGTAGTTTCCATGATAGCTGAGCCTACTTGAATAGGGATTTGGATTGTGCCTTTCGACACTCTTTCCTGATCATCATAAACTCTGATTGTAATACCTTTTCCTTTGTCGATGGAATCCTCTAAGATTTTTAGGTTCTTAATGTGCTTGAGGGAAGAAATATTCAAACCTGCACCTCCATCCACCAAGACTAACTTGACTTTATTTTTATGCACCAAGACCTCTAAATGGAGTTCATGGTTGTGAGATGGTTGAGCAGGAAAGTCATAATCAGAGAACGTAAGGCGGTTTGTAGTGATGATGTTTCCGACCATAGCTTGAAATTTTTCTGCATCAAGATCTGTGGGGACAGTGGATGAATTCAATGCTTCCTAAAGGATTTTCTTGTGGGTGGATGAGATTTTTAATAACTCCATGATGGAGATTTGTGTTGGGGTTCTTTTTATCTAATCAAGGACATTGTAACCATTTGGAACAAATCTAGGGTTGGGTGCGGGTGCTTGTTTTGGCTGAGATGACCCTACGATGGTAACTTTGCCACCTCTTGTGGTGACTCCACAATCGACATGGGATCCTTTGATGGTGATGATAGCGCAGTAGTCATCCAAAGATGCTACGACATGGTCGTACACATGATTCACATTTTTGAAGGTGCCTTTCCCATTATCGATGTTATTGTTCACTTTATTGTTATGGTTAGGCATCAGATTCATATATATTTTGAGGTTCTAGTTTCCTGTTGGCTATTCCACATTTATGATTCTTTGATAAATGAGGTCTTGCACTATGTTCTTTAACCTCATACAATTGTTAGTGGTGTGCCCTTTGATTTTGTGGAAGTCACAGAGCTGATTTTCGTTGTACCAAGGAGGTTTCACATCTGGTTCTTGGTAATTCTCATAGGTGGGAGCCTTGATGAGGTTTTCGTTTATTATTTTCTTCATAATGACTTTGAGTGGTTCCCTAAGAGTGGTGTACTTTCACTTGGTAGAATTCTTGTTTCGTTGGGGCTATCCCTTTTGATCATTGACGTTATTGATCACTTGATTGTTTGGATGTTGTGTTGTTGTGTTCACTTGATGGTTGTTTTGATGACGGTTTTGGATTTTTTGTTGTGGTGTGGGTGTGTTTTTCTAAGGGGCACTGATGACAACTTTGTCATCAACAATAGCATCATTCATAATATTTTTGTTTCTTGCCCATGTGTAAGGTTTGTCATTGTAATTGGTGGGTGGGTGATTGTTCTATTGTTCAGGATATGAAGTTGATCTTCCAAGTTGTGTCATAAGGGCTCGTTTGATGCTGAGCACCTTAGAAATCAACTAGTCATATGTGGTGATCCCTTGGACCTTGAGATGGAATTCCAAGAGGCTGTTAAGGTTGGATATGATAGTGCACACTTTTTGTTGCTCAAAAATGACCCATTTACTCCGATTGGCCTTGGATCACCATCGTTGTAAGAATGAAGCAAATGATTCATTCTTACCTTGTTTCAAAGCTGAGAGGTCCCCTAGACTGACATCCATGGTGATATTGCATGTGTAGTTTTTGATGAATGTGTCTATTATTTCTTGGAATGTTTTGATGCCTGTAGGTAGGCGAGAGAACCATTCCATAGTGTCACCATCCAAACTCCTAGGACATATCCACATTAGATAGGTATCATCATACACAACTTCCATGCAATGAACCTAGAATTCCCTGATGTGATCTTCAGGGTTTCCTGTCCCATGATACTTATCGAATTTGGGGATCTCAAATCACTTCGAGAATGGTTTCATTACTAGGCTTCTGTCGAACGGTTAAGGACACTAGTTGCTAGGTGTTTTCGTGGTTCGCCCTGATTGAAGGTCAAACACTTGTTGCAAGAGCAACCTAATTTGTGTTGTCACATTGTTTTACGAATCAAGGGGTGGGATGAAAGTGTTCTGAGGTGGTTCGATTGTTGGTGGGATGGGTGGATTGGTTGTTATGTTGATGGATGATATTTTTTAATTCTTTTGAGCCAAGTATGCTTGCAATTGATGTTGTACCAACAAAACTTTTTGTTGGTCCTATTGTTGTTGTCGTATTAGTGCTTGTTGCTGAGCTTGTTGTTGTGCTTGTTGTTGAGATGCTAATTGGGTTGCTTCTTATTGTTCATGATATTGCTTTAACACTTTCTGATATGCTTGTTGTTGTGTTGTGTGTTGTTGTGCAAGATACTACGCTTGTGCTTGTGCTTTTTGTGCTTGATATTGGGCTTTCGCTTGATTGTGCACTTGAGCTTGGGCTTGAGCTTGAGCTTGAGCTTTTGCTTGAGCTTGTGCTTGTGCCTGTGCAGCTTGTGCAGCTTGAGTTGCTTGAGTGACTTGTTTTTGTTGTTGTTGCAATAAGGCTTGGGCTTGTGCAGCCTGTTGCACTTGTTGTGTGACTTGGGTAGCTTGAGCAGCTTGCGCCACTTGAGCAGCTTGCTGAATAGCTAGTTGCATAGCTTGTTGAGCAGCTAATTGTGCGACTTGTTTTTTTTGTACTTGCAAAAAATTCCTTTTGATAAGAAACTTGTTGAGCGGCTTGCAACACCATACTATATTGGCTTGATGTATTGGAGCTTGGTGGTGGTGGTGGTTGTGGTGGATTTGGAATGGTGCTTGTTGTGGTGATGAGAGGCACCATTGTGTTGATGATTGGGGTTTGAGTGGTAGATGGTGTGATTGATGTGGTTGGTCCTCAAGAGACCATGTTTTGAGATGTTAGGGGGTGGTTGATGATGTGATGGTGGTGTTTTGCATTATTGGGATGGTTGTCATCTGTTGTTACAATGTCAATGACAAGTTTTGAGGGTTTAGTGTGATGTTTTGATTAATGTTCGGGATGTTGGTTTGATTTTGTTTAATATATGGTAAAGGGAGAAGCCCTAATCCAAGAAGTGGTGTGGATGATGATGGAAATGGTGGAAGTGGTGAAAACGTGAGAGATGTGATCTCGCGAGGAAATGGTGTAGTGTCAAAAATGCCCCCTGGTCCGAACATGTCATCCTCTCCTTGCAAGGTTATGGGGAGAGAAGTTTGGGGTGTTGCACAAAATGATGATGATGATGGGTCATTTGGATCATGAAAGGTGAGAGGGACATATGTATGTAATGGATTTTTGGGTACAACTTGTCCCAAGATGGTGTTTGTGTCCAAATCCTGATTGTTTACAAGAGGATGCGTTTGCAATGCATTAAGAAATGCACTTCCTTTGTTAACAATGGGTTGCATTGAACCAATGGATGATGTAATTTGTGGGATGTTTTGACTAATTCTTTGAAATGAGGGGGTAGATGAAATGGGAATGGTAGATGAGATTGGAGGCATGAATCAAAAAGATGGTTCCACAATAGTGCTCACATCAAAATCGGAGGGGAGTTTAGCCCTGTTCTTTGCTAATTCGAGCATGTATAGTGAGGGATTGATTCTCATCATGATGTTGATAATCTTATGATTCTTTGAATTTTGAATTATTTTAGTGATTTCCTCATGTGACATTCCAAAAGGATTATTGGTAAGATCCTCTACTTGGACACCTTCCTCTTGATGGTCTTGCAAAAATGGAGGAAGGTTAATTGTGAGATTGATAGACCCAATGGGATTCATTTTGGGAGTGGTTTGACTTAAGTCACTCGAAGTAGATGTTTCTTTGTTGGCTTCCATGTTCCTCTTGTGTTGTGATCTAGTTTGCACCATAAAATAGGGGTCAATTTTCAAGAATTTGGAAGGTGAATTCTCTAATTCTTTGGATTGATCTAACTTTAGGAACAAAAGATAAATTTTAGGATGATTTAAGGATCAAAGGGTGATAGTGATATGGATGTAAGATGAATGTTTGATGGATGATTGGAACTCTTGAGAAAATCTTAAAGGGTATGTTAAACTTTGGGACTTCATTTGGGATTGATTTGTTTTGGATTTGGATTTTGATGGACTTATAAACTCTAAGAGGTTGGATGTTTTCCTAGAGTTAAATCATTCACAAGATGCTAATTTTTCTAGGTGTGAGAAAAAGGATTCATCTAAACACTCCTATCCAAACAAGATGATTTTGATAATTAACTCCTAAATCACAAGATTTTGGATGTTATCAAGGGATGAATTTGTTCACAAGGTTTGATAATTTGATCAAATATGTGGATAAGGATGCATCTACATGCATTCAATCAAACAAAGTGATTTTGGATTGGTTTCAAATGATTTTCCCAAAGTTTAACATGATGGATTTTTCTAGGTTTTTTTAAGATTTGATGGTGAGATGATTTGGGTTTTTATGTTCAAAGATGGATGAAGGTTTGATTTTGATCCTAGGTTTACCTTAAAGGACACTTACTTACTAGACCTCTGTATTGAAGAACATATGATACTTCGAAGGACCTCTATAACTAAGAAGTGGTTCAAACTGAGCATACATTTCTGGATTGTTCAAAGGAATGAGTCTATAGAACCTTGTGAATTGTTTGATTATTTTGATATGTTTCTTTTGATTACTCTTCCTACTGTATTTCTTGATGGCCTTTCAAGTGTGACTCCTAAATTTTGAACTTTGGCTCAAGGAATTTTGTTTTGGGATTTTGACTTTCTTCGAAATCATGAGGAATTAACACATGTGGGAGAGCCAATTTTGTTATCTTTTCTTAGTGATTTTGTTTTAGCACAAACACTTCTTTGATTAGATTTCCAAATTGGATGTCTAATGTCTAAATTTCTTTGAATCCCACAAAATATGTTATGTGGAATTTTGATGAAGTCAAGGAAAGGGTTACCTATTGTTTAACTTAAGTAGGAAAATTGAGATGTAAATCCAAGTGTTTAGAAACCTCTAAGGATAAAATCCCAAGGGCAAGCAATAACACGTGAATTTGGTCAATTGTATTTTCCTCCTAAAGGGTTTGAAATTTTGATGATGTTCAATGTTTGTTTCCAATTATTTTCAAACAAGCAAGGTGTTTTGTAACCAAGAACAAGTACAACCTTATGAATATGAAAGACTATATTTGTTGAGTCCCCACTTGGACAAGTCCAGCTACGGTTATCTTTAGTGAATGGTTAGATGCTTGAACCCACTGGCTCCCCTCCACGACACTCACTTATATGGGTAGCCAAGCATCAACACCCATGAAACTCTCATGGAATGCTTTCCATTTCTACTAAAGACCGTAAAAGTGTGGGGCGACTTTAGAATGCATGTTCTTGCACCAATAAATAGATAGGGATTTTGGCCTTTCTACAACAAGGGTTTTAATTCAGACTTTCCATTCGTAGGAGTTGACCCAACGTGGAAAGAGACCATTGTTTCCCTTCTTGTTGGAGCCAACCATGTGGTACTAGCATTTATTCCAATACCCACATTTATATCTTGGTTAGAAACACTCTTGGGTTTAGAGTGTTACTGGTTGAGTCGTTCCCTTGGGTGAGTACTTTTTCCCCAAGGCACGCCCTCTAAGATAAACAAAAGTGAGAAAAAATATTCATAGTTTGATTAACCTTTGTTTAGAAACAAAGAGAGAACACATGCAATAGGTCTACTGACACTCGCAAAGTTTGTTGTTCAATTTTACTTCCCAAAATGAAGTGTGGAGGTAATTACTTTATCCCAACCTAAGACCAGCAAAAATCCTTTTGATTCTGAAGATCGCCATGAGGCATGAGAGAAGCGCATACATCTTTTCAATGGCGTTAGTTTGAGTAAGCAATCACAAAAAAAAGTAGTACATGTTCTTTTTAAACCCACAAAGAAATTATTTTGATTCGTTTTAAAGCACCAAAATGAGATATGAAAGTTGCCTTGTTAAATTTTTTAACCTCAAATGAAATCTAATCAATTTTCCTAAAGTTCATTTTAACCCCTTGCAACGAAAATTTCAAAGCTTTTTGTAATGTCCATTTTAAAGCCCAAAAACAAGCGAGTTAGTCTAAAACAAAAAATTAAAGCATAGAACAGAAGCTCCAAGCATTAAAAAATGCTTTGTTAACGTCAAGTTTCAATGCTCAATTTCACTTCACTCCAATCTTGCTTTCTTTCACCTTATTCCAATGCTTGAGCAAAACCATTGTTTCTTTCTTGATGCGAAACCCTATAAATAATACAAAGTTATCATTAATAAGAAATATGATATTTTGAAGAATCAATGATATAAAAAAATATATAAATCACACCTAGATAATATCCTAAATTTACTTTAGTCCACAATAAAGCCTTATAGATAATTCATGAAATGTTTTTCAAGCATGACAAAGGCTAAAATACTAAAAGATATGCAAAGGCAGTAATTTAAATCTAGACACAAATGGTTTATAATAAAATATGATTAATTAGCCTTCCAATGGTCTTTAACATCAAGCTTATGGGAATATCCACTATCATCAAACAATAATCTTAAGAGAACCAAAATAATACTAGCACTTGCACCCCAATGAGGTGCAATGTGTACGCCGATAGGCTGAATTTATTTTTCTTCCATGGATTCTCGCACATTGAAGTGCTCTCCGAACATGACGTCAGTTGATGGTTTGACAAAACTTGTTGGGTACAACCACACTATACATTTGACAATAGGTACTAATAGTGGCAGTCCTTTTTCATTCACCATTTTATTTTTCCGTTCACCGCTCCTTTTCATTTACTGATTAGGTAATTTTTTTACTGAAACTATTAGTAATGTCCATTGGCCAAGTAGTCTTCTACTCTTAATAAGAAAATTGGAAATTGCTAAGTTACATATATCTAATGAAGTGAAGTTCCTAGAAGGACAAGGTGGTACCAATTCATTTCTTCGTTAAATAGCAAAACCATCTAAAACACAGCTAGCAAATTGAATGGATGCAAGTCAAGGAATGATGAAAAAAATGTGTGGAATACAAACATACTACAAATGATTGGATGAAGGTCCAAATGATTAAATTATTGTAACCTGGAGCCAGTCAAAGTCTATGTCTATTGGAATAATATGGGAAGATGGAACTAGTCAAAATAGCCCAGGTTCAATTTTGAAGGTAAGCCTATGTGCTGGGAATCTTCATAATGATAGCAGTCTAGAGGTTCGGCCCTCCCTAGCCAAGAAGAGAAGTTCATCTAACTGAGAGGGAAAATTCCTTGTTAACTATGAAGTTTCAATGGGACCAAAAGGTTCATCCCTTCAAAGTTGTAGGACATGAAGAAAACATCTCTGGATGAACCATAGAAGGGCCCCCAAAAAAACATGTGTACATTTCTTCATATAATTAAGTAGGCAGGGAACCCTTTCTTGAAATTAGGTGAACATGGGCCCTCTATAAGTAGGAATACAATAGGTGGTACCCATGTCCAAATACTTATGTTGGGCCGATAACTTGGTCTCAATCTTCCTTGATTTTACAAAGTAGGTCCCTTGTAGAACTCTATAATAACAAACCCACTAGAAAAAGAAGGCTAGAGGCTTTAGCAAATTCTTAGAAGGGGTTTTTAGGTAGTAAAGAACATTGAATTTCTTGAGACCATATGCCCATGATTTCAAATTATATTTTCTCTGGTTGGAGGTGTGATTAAAACATAATATAACTGATCTTTATATTAGCAAAAAAATTGTGGTCATTCTGTCAAAGAAGCACCAAACCTCAAATACCACCATATGTGAAAGGAATGGGAAATTAATAAACTAACCACCTATTGTGCTAGTGCTCACATACTACAAAGCAAACAATAATTTAGAATCAGCCACACCCATATAAAAGAGACAGTCATTTTTTATTTAAATTGTGTTGTTTGGTATGCATTGTTACTAAAAATAGGCAAAAACTCAATAAGGGGAACAAGGTAATTGAAGGAATTCTTTAATGAACTCTATAACATGCTTGAATGCCATTGCAAGAGTACATGATTTTTCTAATGAACTAACTAAATCTATTCCATTGTCAAACTTCAACAGACAAAAATTGAAGAATGACATTTCAGATAAAAAACTGGGAACTTGGCTTTTTTTACAGGTCTCATAATCACATGCCCATCAAAGAACCCCTGCTATGTAATGTAGGAAGTAATCATATCTACTAAGCTTTTGGCTCTAGATTTTACAATCATTAGTCAAGAAACATTGTTTGGATCTAGTCCTCTGTGTGATGGAAGAGATTTGTGAGCTGCAGGCCTCACCCAATATTAACCTGGAAATTGTTACAACATACTTTCTAAATGTACTGACAATAGACATAATCGGGAGTAGAAAAAAATATAGAGAAATATTTTCTTCGATGACAGAGGATTTATACAATGACATAAAAAATTAGAAACAATATTAATTATCATATACCAACTAAAAATCATATTTATTCAAGAATACAAAGTTGATTGAGATTTGGCATGCGTATCTTTACTGTATAGAACTCAAAATATTATATTAATGACCAGGGTTTATAGTTAGATTAGTTCTTTAATAAGGAGGATTTCTTCCATAGAGAGATTAACAAAACATTATAAAAATGTGGTTTTCAAATTTCACCATAACTTCAAGTACATTTCAACAGGTACAATGGCTGGAAAATATATTTGCCTTCCAGGCTTCCAAGTAAGATAATCAAATCCACTTGTCATAATATGAAGATAGATTCCTCTTCAATGAGCTAAGGAACCACTCAAAGCACTTATCACAGGATGAAGAGCCATCTTTCTTATTACATAGTATTATAACCAAAATAGAAAATTCCTTATTTAAGCATTAAAGTGAAAATATTGGCCTTTTGGTATCTTTACAATTTAGATACTTCAATTTCCTTGAATAAGAAAAAAACAATCACAGGTAAATTTTCATTTGTATGTAGATTACCAATAGAAAATATCACTCTTAAAGTCATAATCTGAAATGCCAAAAAATGTCTGATTATTTCCTCCACAATCTGAGATATTATGCCCATAAAATTGAGGTACAAAGAACTTTCTATCAAACAGGAAAAAATAGTCCTAAAAATTATTTTGAATGCATATTATCATTCAATTTCGGCATCTTTGAGCCCTTTGATGTAGCTGAATGTTGTTAGATCTTCCTTCTAAGGCACAAGATAAGATTGTTCTCAATAATCTTGGGATAAACATGAGAAACATATGTTGTATAGAATGAAAAGATTCAGATATTGGTCACATCAAAGATATTTATAAATGATTTCTAAACAACAATTTTTGGTCAAGGTATGCACACAATTCCCAGTCTCTCCAAATTCAAATCAAATTTACACTCAATACCAATAATTCTGTCAAATATTCAACAACTCTTGTACACATCTTTATTAAACCAACTTGAACCCCCACCTTAGACATTTGTATTGCTCCTTTATCCACATAGATATGCCGCTTTGTGTGGGGATTGCAATGTAAATTATCATTGCATTGTAGGATTTCCACCATAAAAAAATTTTGCAGTAGAACATGGTACTATGAGACAGATGAACTTGAGGAAAAAAGTAAAATAATCATAGTGATATAGCTGCTGCCAGTTCAGCAACCATACATATCCACAACATTTGTGGACTCAGCAAAGCCTTTCTTGAATAGAGTTGGAATTTTGGAGCCTCAACTGTTGGTGCATTCTAGCAATAAATGCATCTGCTTTCCTGTTCACCTCATCAAGGCTGGGATTGGGACAGAAGGATGAATCAACATTATCTAGAGAAAATTGCTTTCTAAAAACAAATGACTAGTCACTTTCAGGCTCATGTTCTGGCTCTCGCACTAACTCAAGTTTAGCCAATTTTGCAGGAGAAGAGATTTTACTCTTATGGAATTTTGGGTCATCATAGAAAGACCAGTGGTGCTCAACCATTGGGAATGGTGGTGACGGGGAAGGAGGAAGAGGAATTGATGATGATTTCCTCTCAGTCAACTTTTTTGTTGCTTTAGCATCTCTGTTCTCATTTTCTTTCCTGTATTCTGACAAGTCTCTCCTTCTAGAGGCTTTTTTCATTTTGGGTATACCAATTTCCTTAAAGCCTTCAACTTTTAGGTACTGTGGATCAGGCGTATAAACTGGGAGTTTTGGTACCTCAATTTTTTCAGAGGCTTCAATATTCTTCGGGTAATTTGAATCAGTGGAATAGATAGGGGGTTTTGAATTTCCACATTTTTTAGAAGCTCTCTTCTTTGGGTGCATTGGATTAGTGGTATAAATGTGAGTAGGGGGTGGTGGTGGAGGAGGCAGAAAAGAAGAGGAAGAATGCACCTTCCTTCTTGATTTGTCAAACCGATGTCGAGGTGAAGGCTTTGAATCCTTGCTCTTCTGCTTGGAATCCCTCTTGTAAGATGAAAACCATTGCTGGAGCGTCGATTGCTAGAGAATTGAAGGCAGTGGCAGAGGTACTGGTGGGGATGGTATTGGGTTTCTCTTGTGCTTTCTCTCAGACTATGGAAGTACATCAAGTGCATTGACAGTTGCATTTATGTTGGGCTTGTGTTCACTAGTTCTGTGTTTGGGATCATCCTTGCTTCTGCTACTTCGGTGCCTAGACTCATGCTTTGAGATTTCAGTAGGAAGAGGAGGAGGAATGGGGGGATTAGGAATAAGATTGACTAGAAATGTTTTATTTGATTTTATCTTTTCTAAATTTTCTAGTTTTTTTGGTTTTTCATGGCTGTGGTGGGGACTGGAGTTAGGGGAGCCCTGATCATCTGTTTGAGAAAATGGGTTTCCAATGTAGGAGGAGGGCACTATGGTGGAGGAGGGCGGGGCGGTGGTGCAGGAGGAGGTGAGGAAGGTTTTCTCATAGGGTTCATGTTCTTCATAGGCGAGGGAGGTGTCAGTTTTGAATCTCTTTGAGGTGATGCAATTGCGGGAGGAGATGGCAACAGAGGTGAATGTTTCCAAAGTTCTTCTATGACTACTTTGTTTTTAATTTGAGCTGAAAAATCTTAGGGCTTTACCTCTACTTTCTTAGGGATCTGGATGTCTTCAGAATACAAAATGGCTCCACGCCCAGTTGATTTTTGCGCTGAATCTTTAGACCTAATGGTAGCATCTGCACTCACATTTGAAGCTTTGACAGAATCTCCAGCCCCATTTGATACTGGAACAGAATCGCCGAGGCCATTAGCTTTGGAATTTTTGGGTGCGTGACGGTTTCTTCAAACCCAATAGTGTCATCCATCGCTAGGGGCTGACTCGAATCATCCTAAGTGCGACTAGCCTCTCACAAATCATGATATGAAATGCTAGCTCTCATCCTTTGTAGTGGAGGTTTCGTCACAGCCACCAGATATTCATATGCATACTCATGTTCATACGGGTTCGAACTCTTGACCACCTTGCTCTCAAAACTATCTACCACATTGTTGTCCAGAAGCGCCCTTCATCTATTGATAGAACCATAATCAAATATTCTTTCCTCAAACCTACGGGTTTCCATTCTGATCATCCTGATCCCCGCATCAAAGTGGAGTCAGGGATTCTCAATCTCTACACTGCCAGCGAGAAAAATTGTCTCTTTGCCAAATCCAGTGCATAGGAGAAAATACACATAGAGGTTAAAAGACTGGTCAAAATGTACAAGGGGGAAAAGCTCAACATAACAATCACAGGTCACAGCCTTAGGAGTACCCTTGCAATGCTGAGTGCATATGACATTGCATAGATGGGTTCAATGAGGAGAAGGAGAATGAGAATGAAAAGATTCCCATCACCATCTTCTCCTTCACAGGCCCACGAGTGGGAAAATTTGCCTTCAAAGAGCGCGTCAAGTAGTTGGGGGTCAAAATCTAGCGAGTGGTTAATGCCCATGAAGGGGTTCAAAAAATTCCCAAAATTTTACTGTAAAGTTCTCCCGGTGGGGTTCCCCCATGTAAATAACCTATTGGCTAATTAATTGACCTACCGTTCGGAGCAAATCAAACTTAAAATCATGACTTCAAAAAGATGTCTTTACAAAGGCCAATCAATTCATATGTAAGGATTTAAACCATGTCATATGTGTGCTTAGTTGAGAATTGAAACAGTTAAGAGGATGAATTTCTTGGGGGATTTCAGATCGTTGTTGGACACAACGCATTAATATCTATCCAATGGCCTTTTAACAATCAAAAAAAAAAAAGTGAGGCACATGTAAAATCAATCTCATTAATATGAGAAAATCCAAGCAAACTTTTGTAGAATGATTTCTATGGATTTCCATTAAATGCACATGCACATGATCAATGACTAATAGCTTTCAAAGGATTTCAATTTAATGTAAAAAAGGCAGGCATAAATAAAACAACCAACACAATTAGCCGACACTAGCTTAAAAAGGTGTAAACTTTTAAGCAAATGTATTTGGCAGGTACAAAGCCAGCACCATAAGTGTTATTTGGAAAGCTCAAATGCAAATGGCAAGTGCAAGGACGTGTCTCAAAAGTATTTTGAATAGTTATCAAAGTAAATGCAAATGGTAGGTGTAACATCACCCAACAATATCATTAGGAGGAGAAGACCACTTATCATCAAAATTGCCCCCAAAATCAGAAAGCAATAATTATCAATCAGCATTCCATCCACTTCTTCACAATTTTCTTCAAGATTACCATCTAAGAACTGCTAAATATGGAATGGAGAAACATTGAAATGACAAAATATAATGATTTAAAAAAAAAAAACTAGCTCTAGACTCTAGCTTTCCAGACATACTTTTGCTTCATCTTGAAATTACCACTTGAAGTATTTATTTCTCTGTCCCTCTCTAACTGCAACAATTACACAAAAATAACCATAAATGTTATTAAATGTAAATGAAAAGTAGACAGCCGAATTCTCAACCTTTTCTAGCATCGATCTATATATAAGACAAAAACGCAGCTCTTTGAACATGAACGACTACTTTTTGATAGGATGCCTCAAATGTTATCTTATGGAATGCATTGATTGTATGGTTTACATGAATGAATTCATTGAAAAACAAGTGTAATAAATTCTCAAGCAAATGCTATTAACAGGTCACACCAAGAAGACGGAGAGTAAACTCAAAATCCATTGCCAAGTCAATCATGTGGTCAGGTAAACTATTCAATGCCAAAAAAGTAATCTTAGTGAGAGGAAAACAACAATATTAATGAGAAGGGCAACAATATTGATGAGGGAATGAGTAATCTGCAAGGCACACACCTCCCCTTAGAACTTCTAAGAATTAGATGGGCAATCGATGTGGATGCATGGTTCAACTTTATGATGAGAAATCCAACTATTAAGTATATCAGACCAATTAGAAGGTTTCGCGAAACAAATGGGCAATAAGTGATTAGTGGTGGATTTAGAGGAATATTTGTATGTTGCACATGGCCATATGAATTGGTCATGGAATTTAGGTGAGTTAAGCAATGTAACTTCACTGATCTCAAATTCACTAATCAACCTAACTAAGAAAACCACTTGAAACTCTTTTAAACACTCCTAGTAAGAAAATTTAGTAGAGAATCAGAGTTGGTAGAAAATACAAAGGCATGACATAGGTGCATAGTGGTTCTGGGACCAAAGGGGAGTCATAGAAGAAAATTACTTGAGAGGTTCATTTGTGGCTAAAACTGTCAGGCAGTTTTGTCATTTGTTGAAACTGTTTGAGGAAGATTTGTTTCGACAGGAGATCTGATAACCTCAATAAGTTCACTAAGCACCTAAGTGAGCATGAGTGTAGACAATATGTTATAGAGGTGCAAATTGAGAAACAACAAAAGACCACTAGCACAAGGTGATTAGGTTGTGCCTATGGTAGCTTAATCATTATGCTCCATAGGACTTGGCAACTGGTTTTTTATATTTTTATATTTTTTACTTTTGGGACACTCAAGCGAATGCAAACAATAGGTGTAAAACTGAATTCAATTAACCATTGACCAGTATCCTCCCTATACTAGAAGCATAGATTTTTTTTTTTTAAAAGGGGGTGGACATCCATCAAAACACAAAGCATACAACGATAGAATGAAAACAATGTTGCAAGTTCACCTTAATCAAATTTTAAAAGAGACTTATTTCCATTTCAGACAATAGTTATAATATGACAAATGTTAGTGTGAAATAAAAGCCATTCCAACTAAGATACAAAATTTGGAAACTCAAACAACATGTTAGATGGTCAGATTTTCAAACAAGCATGAGCTAAGGTTCAAGCCCTCCTTCTAGTGCCATATATGAGTACTTACAAATTTGTACAAAGATTAAACTCCAACACTAGTTAGTAATGGGGTTAGTTCATGTAAATGCATAAATACTCCTATGAAATAATGCATAATGCCTCTCAAACAAGATTAAAAAAAAAACTAATTGGAAGCATGAAAAAAACATAATTCCCACCTATTCCATAGCGGATTGGTGTCACTTTGTTGTGAAAAGTGACCCTTTCCCAACCCTTGACAAGCTCAATGATAAAATTCCTTCAAGATGGAGTAGACAAAATTAGCTCTTAATGTGAGGAGAATAACTTTGCATGAATTGTGGATGTTAAAATGAGGAATGAGACCTCCATTTTATAGAATAATAAGATGGAGAAATATGCAAAATGGGTGAATGTGGGAGAAAGATTCAACCAATAGGAAGGAGTTACTTGTCCAAATGTGAGTGGATGGAGGATGTGCAAGTTTGGTCAATGTGCCAATAAATGACATTAGTTGGCCTTTTTCAAATTTCAAATTTGGCTTGTTGGAGGGAGAAAAAGGGGCTTAAATGCCAAGTGGGGGACATGTAAGAGGAGAATTAATGCCTTGTTGGATGTACATGTCAATTTGGGGGGAGATTTCAAACTTGAGGGGATATTCTCCAAAGATTCCTTGTTGAGGGAAAATGAGGATTTAATAAATTAATTAAAATCCTTTATTTGTGCAAGTGGGAAAATCTAGAGAATGTGACATGCATTAGATTGGATTTAATCTCGATTTAGTTTATTTAAAAGAGGATTAGGTGATTTGACTCATTTGACTTAGATTTAAAGATTAAACTAAATAAAAAGGAGATGGAAGATAATTTTAGATTTAATTAAATAAAGATTTGATTTATTTAATCAAAAAGGGTAATGTTAGGATCAAATTAAATACAGTGGATTTATTTAATTTAAATGGATGACCTTAGAGATAAATCAAATAGACTTGATTTATTTGATGAATGGATTTGATATGAATGCAACTAAATGCATGATGACAATTTTGCATGTCTACACTAAATTATAACAAAAAAAATATAGGATCATTCTTCATGAAGAATAAAATAAATTCTTAAAATTTACTAATCAATATATATATATAAAAAACTAAAAAATTTAAATATATACATATATACACACCTATATATATATTTGTTTACAAGAATACACTGTTACATTTGAATCAAATTGTACAAAACAGCCCTTAAAACATATAATTTTCAATATATATATAAATCATAGAATGTAATGATGTTCATAGAACTCCCTTATCTGTATTTATCTCTAAAGAAAGTATATGCGCAATACATGTAAAGTTCAGTTAAGAAGAGATATCATAAACTGAGAACATTTAATTAGAATACCATGCAATCATATCGAACTATAAGATTTTCCTAAAAATGGATAGACACTTCAGATGGTTTCCCTTACATAATGGAGAATATGTGCCATGCACAGGTAACAAAATATAGAATATTTAGAAATCACAAAACAATCTTTAATCTTAAAGTTAAGTGTATTGTATTGCATGCATAGTACAAGAAACACATATAATCTAAATCAATTACGACGCAGAAGAAAGTGTCATATTTTATATTACAAAATATGCACCAATATGTATGTTACCAAGTAAGAATAGATGTGAGTAGATCAAATCCCAAAGCAAGACAATTAAGGAAGAAATAGGTGTCTCAATGGAAATTCTTCAATCTAATTAAAAAAAAGAGACGACTAAAGAGGAACAATGTCAACTGCACAAACAATATATATACTAGATAAAATCTCAAATGGCTACATACAAACGCACACAATCTATGGAAAGAAGAAATCGTGGTAGACAGGAAAAAATCCCCTTATGAAGAAGAATTAATGTTAGAGAGGTGAGATACAAAGGAGGATTAAATTCTAAATATATTTTCCATGAATACTTATATAGAAATTCAACATAAGCGGCGCTAGGTGTAGGGAGAGTTATGATTCAAACAAAAGACAAGATAAATGTTATAGTATAGAAATTACTTCGAATCCATTCAATAAATGATCAAAAATCTGATATACACTAATTAGTGAACATCAAATTCATCCCCCTAACTGGAGGATGATATCATGATTTTTAAGTTATCCCTCTAGTCCACAAGATCAATACTTGCATGCAAAGAATGATTGCAAAAACGTGTTCATGATGACCTAAGTTATTAAAGAAATGCATGTACTATGAGGAGGATTAAAATATATTAAGAAGGTCATCCCATAGTTAAAAGATCAACTAACATAATAATGGGCTACCTGGGTGTATTAAATCATAAACTCAAAATTCTTCCATTGATTATTAGTTGCCAATCAATTTAAGCATGCATGCGATATACAAAGAAAATATATAGAATGGTATAATTTTGATTTCCAAAATAGAAATGTTAATTACAGGAAATCATGGTTTTTCTAAGTGTTTACCTTTGAATTTGAAAGCTTCACTAATTATTTTCTGGTTGGTTGTGTAGGTTTGGTAAGGTAATTCTTTTCCACAACAAAAATAAACATTTCCAGAGCATATAACTTTCAAGCAAAAGTTTCATAAAACATAGATTATGATATTGCAAAACAAGAAAGGAACTTGATTTATAATCTTGAATTCAATGAAGACTGAAGTCAAAATCTAAAACCCTGCAATCTTTTATTTTCTCCAAAAACACTGAATCTTTGAAAGCCATCGTCTACAAAGCTTTAAACCAGAAAATAAAGAGAAGAAGCTTTTCCAAAAACTATCAGTGATGATTTTTGAATGTAGAGGCTCACCCTAGAATTGGTACTTCATTTGGTCTTTGTCCTCTCTTCCACGAGGAGTCTTTCCTACCTTTTTCCCTTTGTCCTTTTCTGTAATTGCCCCCGAGGGTCTTGCACCCGATTCCATATATTCTATAAACAAAGATGTAATAAGTACAACCAATTATGAAAGCATTAACATTAGTTAAAATACCATGGATGAAATTCAATTAGACAATTTATCATTTACAAAATCAAACTTTTACTTGTAGATGTTGTTAATCATTTACTGGATTTTGGACAACTCGGGCCAAGGGGGCTAGACTTCCCTCGTAGGAATGTTGTTTTGAAGGGAAAACAAGGTAGGACTATCTGTGCATTTTCTCCTGACTTCATACTTTGGTGGTTTGAAAGGCTCATGCAGGAGAGGGTTAAATTTGAGGACGTGGGTCGAGATCAGTTTTCAAATCGGAGGTCATTTAGATCACTTTTGGGGCACCCAAAGATATGAGGCCGAAAAGCCATCAGGGCTTTGCTGTTTGGAACGACTAGGAAGAAATAGAGTTCCAGGGTCAGAATTCTGGGGTCCGAGACCCAAGAGGTCAAAGGATAGCCATCATAACCTCAAACTTCAAAGTATTCG
Source organism: Sequoia sempervirens (assembly GCA_007258455.2). Taxonomy (NCBI): domain Eukaryota; kingdom Viridiplantae; phylum Streptophyta; class Pinopsida; order Cupressales; family Cupressaceae; genus Sequoia; species Sequoia sempervirens. The sequence goes on along the minus strand of VDFB02252024.1, from coordinate 5,646 downwards.
AGCTCCAAGGGGTGGGAATCCATCAAGGTTTCGTCATTTAGAATGGTGGTTGCTGAGCAAAAATCTAGTGGGAGCGGCCCTTGTGTGCCAGGCCTGGTATCAAACTTGACCGCCCGATTTTCTTCATTAAGTTTCTCAACAAATAGGAGGGCAGAACCCAGAGGTCAGAAAGGCGGGCATATTTTTTCCTTTCACACCGGTCGAGATGGGATGAAATCCAAGGGAATGGGGCCTTGCATGGGAAAAGATGCCAATGTTTGATTGTTGGTTGTTCTCTATGGAAAATGAAAGCTCAGGATCTGGTGGTGGAAATTCACCATCAAATGGTTGTTTCAAAGGGGTGAAGTGGCCACGGAAGTCCATGGACTAGGATCCAACGTTATGTTTGGTCATTTCATTTGAGTTCAATTTTGAATGATGAAAGGTGAGGTGGGCCTCGGATATCAGGTGGACGAGCTCTACTCATTGTTTGGGAATGACGAAAGCAACAGAGCATCTTGAGGATAGAATCCTAGTGGCACAAACCCAGGAAGTAGAAATGGAGGTTGGTTTTCAAGTTTCAAAGTTCAACGATAGTTTGCCAATAAAAATATGGGTTGGCGGGCCTGAGACAGTATCCTGTCATTTGGGAAAAGTTTGTTTCATTTTCTAAGTTCTCAATGGTGACGGGTTGGTATGGGCCCGAAGGGCGTGAATTCCTTGCATGAAGAATGGCGACAAGACGACCGAATTCTGAATTTATCTTGGAGGATGATTTGGAGGTTTTTTCATAATTTGGCCACATCAGTTTTTTAGGTGTTGATGAGCTTAAAATATGCTCATAATTTGGAGGCTATGATAAACTTTTAAATGACTTTACTTTTGTTATTTCATGGCTGTTTAAACTTTTTTGAAACCTTTTATGGGGATATCCTGTAGCAAGATATTTTTATATTCCTGCAGCTTATTATGTTGACTTGATTGCATTTATTGCCCCGTTGACTCCCGAAAATGACTGGTATATCATATACAATTTTTGAATGATGAAGTAGATTTTAAATGTGTGATTAATGAATAGATATCGTGTATGTGCCATATGCCTTTTCTTACGCATCTATTACCTTTTGTTTCACAGGTTGTTGAAGAATGATTGAGTCAAGTGCAGCCGATCTCGGCCTTGCAATAAAGTCCATTTCCTGCACGACTTCGAGGAAGCTCCGGTGAAGACTTTTTGACCAAAACAATTGGAAAGATTTTTAATGATAGTCAATATGGAAAGAGTGGAGTGCTAGATTCTCTCCAGATTAGGTTGAATGCATAAATTCATTTATGAATTTTGTTCCTTGATTCGGGGATATACTTTACTTCCACATCTTTCTTTGATAGGGTTAGTTAGTTAGTTGCTCTCCTATTTAAAAATAAAGTACTCTTCCTACGCGAAGAGGAAGGAGAGGGAGAAGAGAATAAGAATAGATGATAGTTAGAGTAAGATAGAAACAGAGTAGCAGATATAATGTAAGAATCAATATGATAATGAAAGACAGAATCTGTTTGATCAGAGACAGAGTTTGTTGTTAGTTCCATATCAACAAAATGATGTATATCATTCTATTTTCATAAATAAAGTTCAATGAAGTTATGAGTTTAGCATCACATTATGTCGGTAGATGTAGCGCTAAGAGGCCACTTGGTAAGTATCACGTAGCTAGTATTTAGTTAGTTGTTATTTTAGGTGATCTTTAGTTAGCTTTCATCTTTGAGTTTCATACAAACTTCGATCTTATAGTGCTCATGTAGCATAGAGAGTCCATCCTATGACTATTCCCTCTGACATAAGGCTAGTTCATAGTTTTGTTTTAGTCATAGTTGTTATGCTTTTATCATAGTCGAGTTAAAAAATTTTGCATTACCTTCCTGTGGCGTAGATAGAATTTCTTTCCAGTATTTGTTTTCTACTAAGATTTGACCGAAACTAGTTCCTAGTGCATATATTTTGCTGCGCCATTTAAAGTTTACATCCCCTGGTTTGACAAGTAAAATGAACGTCCACAAAGAGATATTAGTCACCTATCAGAATGTCCAATTCCTAGGAAAGGTTTTACTATGATTTTCATATCCTTTTGTGGGTACGAGCCATTTTTGGCGCCATTACCGGGGATGGCGTCCAGCTAGGAGTTTAATAGAAGTCATTTTTAGCACTAGTTTAGCTTGTTAGTAAAATTTTCTTGATCCTTTAAGCCACTATTCACCGTATTGCATGCATAGAAGAAGAAGAGATGCACTGGGAAGGTTCCTCCCTGAAAACCTATTTATTGAACTACCATTTCACCTAGCTGACAATGAACGTGAGGAAAATCCATTCGCTTTGTTATTCCAGCAACCAGACATGGCAAATAACCCACCAAATAATCCACCTCCTGCATTTGAGTTTCCCATTGTTCCCCAGAGAGATACTGATAATCTTAAAAATATTCCCTCTTCCTTGCTTCCAAAATTCTATAGCCTGGTCACAGAGGACCCTAAAACCTTTCTGTTTGAATTTGATGTTCTTTGCCGCAGTTATGACTACAACAAAGATGCTCATAAACTGAAACTATTTCCTTCCACCTTGAAAGAGGGAGCTCTTAGATGGTTCATGAGTCTGGGACGAGGTGTTGTAGATAGTTGGACCACCATGCAGATGAAATTCCTTGAAAAGTATAAGGAATATTGTAAGAGTTCCAGCAAAGGTGATGACATATTCCGAATTCAGCAGAAGGACGATGAAAGTCTGGAAGATTATATTTCTAGATTTTTGTTTTCATTGAAGAGGAACTCAAACCATACCCTCAATGAGGACTTTCAGAAACTACTTTTTCTACGGGGAATTAGTGATGCTTATATAGATGCCTTGGACCTGATGGGAGGAGGTGATATAACCCAACTACCTTGGTGTGATATAAAGAAAATATGTCTTAACTATTCTTGAGCAATAGTTAAGAAAGGTCGAGGTCATCATGCTACAATGGGGAAGTCTTCTTCTGGTGGAGTCTCCTAGGTGGAGATAACAAATTTGCTATCTGATTTCAGCGGGGACATCATTAATAATATGGCTACACAAGCTGGACACCATGCAAGCTCGGAAAGAAGAAGGCATGAGAAGGCTGAGGCAGTTTGGCTAAGTTATGTCCATCACTATGAGACAAAGAAGCGTGAGAAGTAGGATGCAAGATGGTAGCTAATTTGGAAGCCAGGACAACTACCTCTTGACTTCAAGATAGTAGAAGGTGATGATGATCAAGTGTTCTTTGTTTAGCAAAGACCATGGGCCTAAAGACAAGGTATGTCTCAAGACCCTCTAACTTTTGGTACCCCTTATTCTAGCTCTAATAACCAATGGCAACATGCATATGGACCACCACCACCCTAGAATCTGCCTCAACCAAGTTGGCCTAATTATCAGAACCTGCAATGGAAATCTCTTCAAGGAGGTTGGCAACAACCACAAGGGCAATGGACCCCACCTTCAAGAAACTGGCAGCAAAACCCTCAATGGAGAGGTCCACAGGAATGGCAAAACCAGTCCTTTGGATTCTTTCAGCTCCCTCATCCACAACCACAGGCCCTTATGCCACCTCCTACAACAACTGCCACAAATCCTGGCCCTCCAAAGCAAATGCCTATGCCTGCCTAGCCCTTGCCAAATCCTAATAATAAGCAACAGTAGCAGACACAGCAGCCTACATATCTTGCTGAAGCAAACCAATATCAAGCTTATGCCTTGAATGTTAATGATATCCATTTGAGGTCTGGAACTACTTTACCTGCTCCAAAACCACCTTTTATTACTGAAATACCAGATTCTCCCCTTGAAGAATCTACTGCACCTCCTGATCCTGCTGAGCATATGCCCGTAACTGATACAGTTTCTAAGGAGCCTGTTTTACAAAATTAAGAAAACCCCCCTTTTCCTCAAAGGTTGCAAAGTACTCTATCTAAATCCATGAAAGAACACACTTTTGATATCTTGGATCAGCTCAAGAATGTGCAAATTCAAATTCCTTTATTTCAGGCTATTAAAGATATTCCCATTTTTGGAAAAGCTATTAAAGAGACATGTTTGAAGAAGCCTGGACGAAAGAAAAAGGATCCTCAAACAATTCATGTTTTAGGGAAACTAGCTTATATAATGTTGGGAAATGTAGTTATTCCAAAGTATATTGACCCTGGCAGTGCTGTAGTGCAGATACATATAAATGGCCAAATTATAAAAAATATTTTGATTGATTTAGGTGCTACCGTTAATGTCATGACAAAACATACTGTGGACTCCCTGAACATTTCAGACATTAGGTCTACACCCACAGTTCTGCAGCTTGCAGACAGCTCCACAGTTAAACCTGATGGGATGGTAGAAGATGTAATTGTTACTCTTGAATCTTGGGAGTATCCTGCTGATTTTACAATATTATCAGTCAAGGCAACTTTAGGAGGGTATCCAGTTATCCTTGGTAGACCATGGTTAGCAACTGTTGATGAATTTATAGGATGTCATTCTAGCGATATGACCATTTCTGATGGACAATCCACAAAGAAATTGGCTCTGTATCTGCCTGCTAGACCTCAACCAGATTTGTCCCAACCTGTTTGGCCAGATGTGGGGGAAGAAACTGAAGAAGCCAATTCTTTGGCTCAATTAATGATGATTCAAAATGATCCATTCTCACAAATTTAGAGTGAGGATGCCTTGCTATTTCAAATTTTTCAGTACAACTCTGATATGGGCAGTTCATCTGATCCAAATGGTACTCATTTACAATGTTTCCTGCAGCAACCAGATTCTGAAAGTTCACTGCCTAAACTTCCAGCAATTTTTCATAATTTACTTCCACAAGAGGTACAAACATCACTTGTAGATTCTATGAGTAATCTCATGGAGGAGATAGAATTGTCTCAAGGTCATTGTTTGAATATCAATAGCAAGCTGTCACAATCTCAACAGGCTGATTTATTAAAAATGATATAAGAACAGCATAAAGCTTTTGCATGAGAATATGGGGACATGCAAGGAATAGATCCTTGAGTTTGTACTCATAGGATATATATCAAAGAAGATTGTTCACCGGTTAGACAACCTCAAAGAAGAGTAAATCTAGCACTTAGAGAAATAGTTAAAAGTGAGCTTCAAAAGTTGCTTGATGCTGGTTTTATTTATCCAATCTCTGATAGTCAATGGGTTTTTCCATTAGTCATTGTTCCAAAAAAGGGTGGAAAATGGAGAGTGTGTGTAGATTACAGAGAGTTGAATAGTGCCACTAAAAAAAATCACTTTCCATTACCTTTTGTAGACCAAATACTAGACTCATTATCTGGTAAAAGATATTTTTCCTTTTTGGATGGTTACAATGGGTACAATTAGATAAAAATTGCCCCTGAAGATCAAGACAAGACCACTTTTACCTATCCATGGGGAAAATTTGCTTATTCGGTCTTGCCTTTTGGCCTATGCAATGCACCAGCAACATTTCAGAGAGCAGTAATTAGTATCTTTGCTGATATATCCCATGAATGCATGGAGATTTACATGGATGATTTCACTACCTATGGAGTCACATTTGAAGAAGCACTGGTCAATTTAGAAAAGGTATTGCAAAGGTGTAGAGAGAAAAATTTGTCTCTAAACAGTGA
>VDFB02252022.1:0-22114 GCA_007258455.2 Sequoia sempervirens | reverse complement strand
GGATAGGAGGTGATGGTTAACATACCATAGATTGTGGGAAGATCACAATAAATTTTCTATTACAAATACCTATTAAGAATAAACTGTTGCTTTAATTTGTACTTTTATTTTAGTTTATATATTACATTGTACACTTGTCAAGCGAAAGACTACAACCACACCCCTTGGGAATTCTCACCAAAGTGCACTTACGGAAGAAACTAACAAATAAATATATTATATATATTAAATATGTTTACAAGTGAATATATATATATATATATGAGATGTTTATAGTGGTGAATATTAGCGTAATAAGCTCGAAGCATGTAGTTTTGTTTACAAGTTTTAGTTCGAACTATTTCAAGAGTAGAACTCACATTTATAATCAAATTGACATCAATAGACAAAACCTAGGGGAGAGGGGCCCATAGTGGAGTGGGCTCCAATAGTGGGGATAGAAGTAGTCCTTAGTGGGCCTCATAGTGGAGCATCTTAATATCCAATCGCAAAACAATTTTTATCTATAAAGTACACAAACTGACAAATCATGTGATGCCACATCAGTGCACCCATAAAACATGACTTAGTACATCACTATTGGTCTCACTTTTTTTTTAGCCTTTTTAATACCTTAACAAAAAGCATGTTGATGTGGCATTTTATTTGATGATTTGATCCTAAAATTAATTTTTTTAAGCAGGTGAGTTGCCAAATAAACTGTTGTACAAAATTGAGGCTGATTTGAAATTTCATGTAAGATTTTGAGAAACACGAAGTTAGGGTGCTGCACTATAGACCCCTCTCCCCTATTAAATTGTAATGAAATAAATTTCAAAATTTGGATGATTATAGAGAGAAAAAATGAAGTAGGAATTTTTATTGCAGATGTAGAACAAACATAATACTTTCACAACAGTCAAAACAAGCAACATAGTGGCCGCGACAACGGATATTAAAACCCATGGTTTTGAGCAATACTTCTCTAGAAATTCACTCCATAGGATTTTCCAGGTTCTTGTTGAATAGTAAGTCTTGAGGCTGCTTCTCGCATCATTAACAGATTTGAAGTATGGTTTCCATATTGAGCTGCTCAAGCTTCTCACAATCTCCGCCATCTTCTCATCGCCCCCTAACCCAGTTGACAAGAATTCCATTTCTTCTCAACACCTCTGCATCCTCGTAGCCTTTAGTCAGCTCCTCCAACAAATGAGCAAAACTAGTAACAACATTTTCTTCACTATCTGATGAGCACAACTCAAAAGCTATCAAGTTTCTGATGATCGTCTCTGTCATAATACCAATCTTCAAAACAGGGAGATATAAAGTAGACTGAGCCTTATCAAACCTTATATGCTCAATGACTCCCTCGTAATGCCTGAATTTTACACCGACTTTGCTTAATTTTAAAGCTGAGGGAAGCACATTCGATCCAAACACGCGACTGGGATCCTGTGCCTTTTTATCGGCCGGGTTTAAATAGCACACATTAAGGTTTGACTTCCTACGTGGCTGTGGGTCCCACTCTTACACCGTCCGATCAGATTCTCTATTTTTATTCTGATCTTCCGTTTCCCCATTTTATTTTCCACTGCACTCCTGTGACATTCGACTGTCACGGTCACTGCAACTTCTACCCAATCCAGCTGTCACACTCATTGATAATGAAACTGACGGGTTGAGTTTGAATTTAAATTTTGAATCTGCCTCTCCCACTCAAGCAACAACAGAAGGATTTCTAGTGCTCAATATTTATAGAGAAACTCCATCTGCAGAGCATGTAGCAGAAATTGAATACGGATTTGGTGTACTCCTAGCATGTGCCAAGATGGGAACTTTGGAACAGGGTGTGGACATCCATCAAACCAAAGAGGGATTATTATAAGATATTACAGTTCGAAATCCTCTGGTAGACAAGCATGCAAAATGCGGAAGCATAGACAGGGCATGTGAACTGTTTGAGCGGATGCCTCAAATAAATGCGGTCTCATGGAATGCTATGATTGCAAGATATACACAAAATGCGTTTGTTGAAAAGGAGTTAGGAACTTTTAGCTAAATGCAATTGGCAGCCGTAAAGCCAAGCCTCGCAACCTTTGCCAGTATTCCTCATGCCTTTGCTAAAATGGGAGCTTTGGAACATGGCATGAACATTCATAACAGGAAAATGGATAGAGGAATTCTTTCAGATGTTGTAGTTGCAATTGCCCTGGTAGACATGTATGTAAAAATGTTGAAGCATAGACAAGGCATGGGAACTGTTTGATAGAATGCCTCAAAGAAATGTTGTTGTTCTCCTGGAATGCCTTGGTTGCAAGATATTAACAAAATGCATCCGAAGACATCAAATTATTAGGGTTCTTATTATTCTTTATTGCATGTGTGAACAAGATTTTGGTCCTCATGTCAACATGATCAACACATAAGAGAATTAGTATGAGATTCTTGAACATAGTAGATAAACAAACAAACAAAAGATCAAAGTAACAAATGAAAGAATATAAAGCATGTTCAAACTCTATCCCATAGTGAGAGTGGTTCTCCTTTGATGTGGAAAGAATGCCCTTTTCCAGCCCCTTTGATAAGGCTTCCAATATGTAATGAAGTCCAATTGCCCTCAAAGATAGTGATAGCAATTCCAGGAGGATAATGACTTTGCATAAACAAGTGGATTGTTATGAGTGTGCCTATAGTAAACTTGCATATGATTGTGGATCCTTTCTTCATAGAGAAGCCCTCTATAAATAGGGTTGAAGGGTTGAAGAATGAAGATATTGGAGGAATGTGGGATTAAAGGAGATCCAATAAGATTGTGACACTTTTCACAAGGCTAATGGGTGAGGATGGAGCACATTTTGGGGAATGTGCATAGTTAAGAGGATGTAAGAGAGATTAATGCATATGGTTGAGAGTGTAAGAGGATTAAATGAATGTGGTTGGAGATGTAAGAGAATGTGAGTGAGGATGTAAGAGAGATTAATGCCTTTGTAAGATGCATTAATATTTGGGTAAGAAAGTCAAATAAGTGAAGTTATTGAAGGAATATTTTCAAAGAATATGCCTTTGTGAGGGAAAATAGGTTAATTAGTTAATTAAAAGAAATTATTTTCATGTGCAACTTGGTTAGTTTACCATGAGTTGAGTTTGACCAAGGTTGAGTCAAAAGCTAGAGAATGGGTAATGATGATTAGGAGTTAATTAATCTAGAATTAATCAATTCAAGTGAGTTGGAGGATTGTGACATTTGATTTGAATAATTTGATTTATTAAATCAAATGAGAGGACTTTAGGGTTTTAATTAAATAAATTGATTTATTTAATTCAAGATGATGAACATTAGTGAATTAATCTAATAAATTGCTTTATTTGATTAATAGAGGAATTTGATAATCTGAGACACGTCTACAACATGCTTCGTGATTGAAAGCCATCACTTATTAGGTAGTGATGAGTTGTATGGGTTCTTTGATATATTACATGGGCGTATAGTCTATGCATTTGAATATGGGTTCTTAGTGGGAATATTTCTAAGAAATTTTTTCTTGAAAGAAACATGATGAATCTAAAAGTAATTGTACTCTATAGGGGTAGTCACTCAAATACTAATAATCAAGGAAGCATTGCTTTTTTGTATCAATAACAATTACAAATTTTAAATATAGAAGAAATTTACAAGATAAAACAAGGACTTTTTTAATTAAAGGTCTTGTATTCTCACCTATAATCTTATAGAGTTCAACATGAAATACTACCCTTTCTTGCTAAGATAAATAAATAAATTAAGTTCAATGGAATGCCTAAATTTATAAATTCAATACCCAATACACTCAAAAATTAATTGTCTTTATTTGATGGGAGTGATTTACATTACATAGTGTGCATCTTCATGTTGTAGAACTAGTAGATAATGAATTATTTCAAGATATTTGTTGAGGATGTATTGTTGAAACTATTTGTTGACTATTAGAAAGGTAATATAAAATATAATTATATTAGCTTCTCAAATAATTATATTTCATATTATTCAAAAAATTTCAAACTACTATTATTGAATAGTTTAGAGATGAAGATGATCTTAGTAGGTTAATTGCATAGCTTTCTAATATTTAGAAAAATAAAAATGAATCAATTTTTCCATTTAATATTAGATAATGTCACATTGAGTTGCGATAAATATCTCTAAGCATGTAAGATCTATTATATAAGAATGTTTGAGATTCTATCATGGAGTCTTTGATCCTAAGTATAATATTTTTTCAAAAGAGATGAATCTCATAAGTCTCTTATAGGCTTATTATTGAGGTAAACACATTGATGAAACCATTAGGGTATCAATGATGTTACATTTTATATCCAAAATTGTTTCTATTGATGATCCCTTAGATTTGGATGTTTAGTCTAATAAGTTAGCTATAAATATTTGTGATGCTAATGACCAAGTTGTAGTATAGGGTGATTCATTCCTTTAGTTTGTATCCTTCCAACATTTAGATACAAAATATGCTAAAATAGAAGTTTTAATAAAAGGAGATGAATAAACTAATAATGAATTCAATTTAGCATTATTTATTAATAAATTTTCCGGTAGATTTATTAATGAATTTGGTTATAGTAATGAGTCTCATATAGCATGTTACAATGAATGTAATAAAAAATAGAGAGCCTGCAATATGAAAAACTATGTCCTTCACATGCGGTGCCTCAACTTTCCATATTTAGCTTCAATGATCTAAATGATGGTTTGGGCTACCTATATGACTCAAGTGTATATGATTTTTTCTATTTTGATCATAACAATAGTTTTTTTTGTTCCAATAATATTTTATAAACATTAATAAAGTTAACCAAATTGATAGTAGAAGTAATATTTGGATCTTTGTGCAAATGAAGAAGAAGATGAGCTACACATTTTAAGTGACCTATAGAATTGACCCAGTATAGTTTTACTTAGAGAATTTTCCTATATTTTAGAGTTTTCATTGGGATTTCCTAATAAAAAATTTTCTTTATAAAAATCATGTAGCCTAGTATGTCATTTTGAACATGTGAATATGATGCATTTAAGTTTGATATTAATATATCTAAAGTGGTTTGGATTTAGGACAATAAAAAGATATTAGATTATGAAATTTTTTACTTTCGTATGTGTTGGGATAGATTCACTTTCAATTAATGATGAACCATGTAATATTAGCATATACTAGATGCAACTTTGGTAATTTTAATATGCATGATGTCTATGTCTTGCATAGTGAGCTATTGGATTCATATAAGGGCCCAAAAGTTAATTATTATTCTTGATCTTCAACCAAAATATGCCCATGTGTATATTCTTGAATGTATGAGAATATTTATATTTTAGCTAGGTAGTAATTGCATTATAATGAAAAGAATGGGATAACTAATATAAATTTTTGTTTTTGATTTAGGGAAATATTAGTTTTATGTTTTCCTATAATCTTTATGCACAAGAGGTCCTTGTAAAGGATAGTGTTACACATTTTTTGTATGGACCATTGTAGCTTCATATGTATGCTAGAATCTTCATAGTTGTAATTGCATGTCTTTAATATGTGGGAAATTCTATTCATTGCAAGCTTTTAAGTTTTAGGTTTCTCTTTTTTTTTTTATGTTTAATTTATATTTGTACATAGTTCTTGTGCATTTTAGTTTGTGGCCTTATTTTATTCTTCTCCCTATCTACTTGGTTTGGTATGCTCTATTAGAGACTTCTAGATTCTTGTTGTACCTTTTGGTCATTTAAGTCCTTAACAAGAGGTTTTGTTGGCATCCATTCTTGGAATAAACTATTTATATCTCTTTATAGTGTTTTGGCATGCTTAACATTGACAATAAATCCAAGAAATTCAAATTAGGGTTTCATCCTTATACCTTTACCTAGCTATATGATTGATGCCCTTTTTTATTTGTTTCCCCCACATACGTTTATTAAATATTTATGATTTTGATAATATTTTGTGTTATAATGATGATGGAATATTATAGCATTGCCTAAGTCCCTACTTTTCCCCATGTAGTTTATTTCTAATTGACCGCTGACTTATATGATAGGTAAAAAAATATTTTTGTGTTTGTTCAACAATACATTCTCACTTTTGTGTTGGCACATTAGTAATGTACATAGTCACGTGTATTCTCTTTACTCTATACATGAACAAAAATGGTTGAATTCTTTGTTGGTAATTCTATCATTTATCCATTTAGAAAAGAGTTGTTTGTAGTTTTATTTTCTAGATGTCATGGACTTAAGGGTCAAGATGAAAGTAGATGGATGCCTAATTGGGCTTGCATCATAAAGGAGTAATTCCAAATATAGCCAAGTGGTCCAATAATTTATGTTTTGTGGGATTTATATTTTTTATATGTTATCCTTTGTGAAGGGAAAGGAGAGTGTGACATTTTCTATTTTTTAAAGAAATGGAAAAATGGCTAAAGAAGTGGAGTGTAACTTCGACCAGTATGTTTCATACTTGACCGCCAATCCTTACAATTTATTTGAAATTATTTAATTCATGAATATTTGTATAGGTTTGATATAAATAATAAAAAGCCAAGAGGTTGCATTAGTCACACATTTGGCATATGTATTGCACTTTCGCTATGTTGTTGGTCAAATTGTGTCTCCAAAAATCATAAAGACAACACAAAAACCAAATTATAGTGAATGTTAAGATTGGTTTGTGGGATAAAGTTATGATTAGATAGTAGAAACAACAAAAAACTATATGTAAGAATTGGAAATATTTGCTTCATCATTAGGCTCTTCTATATTTGGCTAGGTTTTCCTTAAGGTATTTTGATAGGATAATAAAAGAGATAAAAATAACACTTAATTCATCAACAACTAGACCTAATATATGATAAACCCTTTGTTACATCAAAAATTGCATACCCTTGCAATTTCACATTTTGTTTTAGGCTTTCTTTAGTGACAATTCCCATATCATATTTAGGGATCATTTTAAACTCAATCTTGGCCATTTTTCCTTCACCACATTACAAAATTTTCTATTGCATTTTGATTCCTCTTACTGACATAAAATCACATGTTAAATTTTGAATAATTTCTCTAGGATATGAGTGCAATATTCTTAATCATTTAGATGATACTTTAGTGTCCAATGAATTTCACAAAATTTAGTTTTTTCTTCTTTACCAATTACCTAAAATAAACAAAATATAATACAATTAATCTATAATGTTCAATTAAATATTTAACCTAACATAGACAAAAGATAATACAATTAGTCCAAACAAAAAAAATAAATACAAAATAGCAACAATAATTGTGAGTCATCCTCTCTCATTTCCTACTGGTCAAGCATCTTTCCATTTACTTTGGAGTTTTCTTCACCTTTTATTTTCTCTTTCTCTACCTCCTACTTCAAATTTCCATTTCATACATTTGTAGTTTTTATAAGTCATTTAATTAAACATCCATGTTATCATAAAATAAGCCTTTGAAAGATACCCCAAAAATTAATATTAGTAGTGATCTCCATTGCACTATATGCATCTAATTTTATAAATCTAACATGATATTCTAGATTGCCAAAAACTCAAATAAAAAATAAAACTAATAAAATATTCTTGAAAATAGAAATAAAACCTCGTTCCCTAATGCAAATCTAACGTGGTGCACATTATCATAGTGAATCCTATTTTTTGTATCACTTCATTCAGTGTCACCAATAATCTCCACATGAGAATTATCTATGTTTAAATTGATGGGTGTAGTTCATATTCCTCACAAAAAGTTCTCTTTCAATGATCTTGGAGATAAATTTTGTTGCAATGTGGCAATCAACACATACTCAGAGGTTCTTCGCAACTCTAATAGCTATTCTAAGAGCTGTGTCCCACAAACCAAAAAGAATTTCCATATTTTCTCTATGGTGGTAAAGAAATGTTTACTTTTTTTCCTTTTCCATATCACTAAGTAAATGTCTTGAATCTTGAAAACACCCCATTGCCTTCATCTCCCAAATGATGTCTCCAAATTTACATATAGATCTATTGTGTCTATGGATGTAATATATTTCCTACATAAAAATAACATACCATTTGAACTGTAGGAAATAGGGTGCTCCACCTTTAGGAGATGGAACACAAAGGAAGGGGTCCTTCTATTTCCCTTTTAGTTCATTCAAGGAAACCCTAAAGATCTCAACCTAGTGATTGAATTAGGAAAATAGATGTTGGCAACTCAAGGGCAGACAACTGGGAGGGGGGGGTGAATCAGTTGTCACGGAATTTCAAACTTATTCAACTTATTAACCTTATTCTCAAATATGATCAATAACTAAAGAATAAAGAAATATGAATGGGGAATGCACATGCATTCAGGCACACTGCCTAGAGCTCACTGCTCAATTACAAAAGAAAGACACACTATCTTATAGAAAGATTCTGATTACATCCATCATATTTGAACTGAGAAAAATAGCATCTGCTAATGCCTGATTACAGTTCCGGTTAAGCTCATGACCATTTCTTCACTCTTCTTTACTCTTCTTCACACTCTGCTTTGCCTTCATATGATCTGATCAATATTCACACATAGGACTCGCACACTTCACACTCTCTAATTTTTCAAATGATAAAAAAATCACTTATATATATCCGCATCAAGGAATTACATTGCTACAAGTTGGCTTCAACAAAAGAATAAAAAGAATATAAACAGTCGACCCAAAACAATAAAGATTATTCATGCAAATCAACCAAGGTCAGCCATAACATAGTGATCAAGACCCAAAATAACATGCTCAAACATGAACCACTTCAATTAATTACTCCTTGAAGATCCACAATGCGCTACAAACACCTTGTCGGCTAAGAACATGAAAAACATGAACACGCAAGAGAAAATCTCGGAGATCGCGAGCACAATGATCAATGCGGATGTGCAACACAGATAGAGCACAAACTAGAAACATCCAAAAACATCATGAATCACCCGAGTAGCATCCACAACAACTGAACTTATTGAAATAACATAATCTTCATTCAGGAACACAAACTAAAGTAATAGAAAAACTGTCAAAATACAAATCTTCATAACTTGATCAAATCTTCACGCGGATCTCTGAAACTCGACGTGGATAAATTAGATATACTCAACAAGATACCCTTTAGTCCACAACCTATCAACAACAACGTACCAAACTCATCAACAGACTAAACTTCACTTCACCACTGACAACTTGCAATCTTTTTATTACAATTTTCTCAATATCCTTGACATATATGGCTTCTAATGCATTAAAGCTAATAGTGTTGACATCAATGACAACCACATATCAGCAACACAATCACAACATCCAACAATATCCCCCTTTGGAATTGATGGAAACACATGATGTGAAAAACACCATCAACACAATAACACTTACTCCTAATTAGGTTCTGACTCTTCTCTCCTCAACTCATCCACACAATGATTTTTCACATTACTCTTCTCCCCCTTTGACATCAATGGAAAATATCTCTTCTATACAAGCTTTGAACCACATATTTGATCATCTGAACATTTGACTACTTCCCCTGAGTAGCAGCCACCACAACATCAATCTAGATCAAAATATGATCATGAAATGCATGGATTGATGCAAGTCAATGCATCTTAGTTCTGATTAGAGGGGTAATCACCCCTAAATTCCCTATGAGATACTCAAAAGTATCCTTAGGAAATGGCTTGGTAAATATGTCTACAATCTGCTCCTTAGTAGGCACATACTCCAATTTGACTTCCTTTTCACTCACTTTCTCCCTCAAAAAGTGAAACTTGATAGATATATGCTTGGTCTTTGAATGCAACACCGGATTTTTAGAAATGTTAATAGCACTTGAGTTATCACAAAATATAACAATAGGCTCATCATACATAACTCTAATATCCTTCAACATCTGCTTCATCCACAATACTTGAGTACAATTATTAGCAGCAACAATGTATTCTACCTTTGCAGTAGATAAAGAAATAGCATTCTGCTTCTTACTTAACCATGAAATCAACTTCTTTCCCAAGAAAAATTCTCCACCACTAGTACTTTTCCTGTCATTCACATCTCCTTCCCAATCAACATCAATAAAGGCACTCAAAGTAAGATCATCATCTTTAGAATACCACAAGCCAAAATCAACTGTCCCCTTCAAGTATCTGAAAATCCTCTTCACAACAGTCACATGATATTCTTTAGGATCAGCTTGAAATCTTGCAACAATACATACAACATTCATGATATCAAGCCTAGTTTGAGTCAAGTAAAGCAATCCACTAATCATTGATCTATATCTAGTTTGATTTTCCTTCAGAGAATCATCATCTGTTGTCAACTTGCATCGGTCACCATGGGTGTTCCAATTGGCTTTGAATCTTCCATACCAAATTTCTTCAGCAATTCTTTCACATACTTGGACTGAGATATAAAGATCCCTTTGTCTAACTGAGTAATTTGCAATCCCAAAAAGAATTTCATCTCTCCAATCATTGACATCTCAAACTCACTCTGCATCTCATCAGCAAACTTCATGCACAAGCTATCATCTCCTCCAAAAATGATATCATCAACAAAGACTTCCACAATCAAATCTTGATTATGATCAATCTTGAAATATAGATTACTATGAGTAATACCTTTGTTAAATCTAAGCTTCATTAAGTACTTATCCAATCTGGCATACCATGCTCTAGGGGCTTGCTTGAGTCCATACAATGCTTTCTTCAATCAACAAATTATATCTCCCTGATTAGTCAACTAGAATCCATCCGGTTGCTCAACATACACCTCTTCTTCCAACTCGCCATTTAGAAAAGCTGACTTGACATCCATCTGATAAACCTTGTAGTATTTGTAAGCAGCATAAGAAAGAAACAATCTCACAACTTCAATTCTAGCAACAGGGGCAAAGGTCTCTTCAAAATCAATACCTTCCATCTGTGAATATCCCTTACACACCAGTCTCACTTTGTTTCTAACTACCTCACCTTGCTCATTTAGTTTGTTTCTAAAGACCCATTTAGTTCCAATTACATTTTTATCCTTAGGTCTGGGAACAAGAATCCATGTATCATTCTTTTCAATTTGTTGTAGCTCCTCTTTCATTGCTTTAACACAATGTTCATCTTTGCATGCTTCATTCACATCGTTAGGCTCAGTCTTTGAAATTAAACATTATTATTCTGTAATCCTTCTCCTATTCTGAACACCTTTGTTCTTATCACCTATGATCCGATCTTCTGAATGATTCAATCTTACATACCTCAGAGTCTTAGGGCGTTCTTGAATTTCAGGTTCTTCTGATCACTCTTCTACACTTTCACCAGTTTCTCGTTCCTCTTGATCTTCTTGATTCACCAGAATGATTTGAAATTGATTATGAGTTTGAACTATATTGACATTCCCATCATTTGAATCATATCCACAACTTTTGGATGGTGCATGTATGTCTTCGTCAACCTTGACATTTTCACTTTCAACCATTTTCTTCAATCTCTTATTGTAACAACGGTAGGCCTTGCTATTAGTAGAATATCCCAAAAATATACCTTCATCACTCCTAGCATTAAACTTTCCTATATCTTCATCTCTTTTGATATAACATTTGCTTCCAAAGATCTTGAAATATCTAACACTAGGCTTATGACTAGTCCATATCTCAAAAGAGGTCTTACCAGTATCACCTTTGATTTGCACCCAGTTAAGTGTGTACACAACAATAATCATAGCTTCTCTCTAGTAGATATGAGGTACATTTCCTCCCAACATCATAGATCTAGCAACATCTAGAACTGTTCTATTCTTCCTTTCCACAACTCCATTTTGGTGAGGGGTCTGCGGTGCAGATAATTGTCTCTTTATTCCATGTTCTTCGTAAAAATAATTAAACTCACCGGAAGTGAATTCACCACCTCTATCTGATCTCAAACATTTAATCTTCAGACCTGTCTCTGTCTCAACTCTAGCCTTAAACATCTTGAAATTTTCTAGAGCTTCAGATTTCTCCCTTAAGAAAGTAACCCACATCATTCTTGAATAATCATCAATAAGCAACATGAAGTACATGTAACCTTGTAAGCTTCTGGCTCTAGAAGGACCACACAAATCATGCACAAGCTCCAACAATCCATTTGAATTATGTTGTTTACTCCCTAATGAAATTCTAGTTTTCTTTCCTAACTAACATTCTTTGCATATGGCATTAGTAGGTTTCATCAACTTAGGAAGATCTCTCATAGCCTTAGTAGAACTTATCTTGACAATATTATCAAAGTTAATATGACACATTCTCCTATGCCACAACTAGCTTTCATCAACTTGAGCAATCAAGCAACTTTTAGTAGCAGCACTCAGGTGAAAGATATTACCTTTTTTTTTGTACCTGATGCAATCAAATTTCCAGAATTTCCCAATATTTTGCACTTTCCATCCTTGAACTGAAGATTGTATCCCTTATCAACCATCTATCCAACACTTAGAAGATTATGCTTCAAACCTTCCACATACAAAACATCATCAGTATTATTCTTACCATCAAGAGAAATGCATCCTCTTCCATGGATCACACCAACTTTGTCATCACCAAATATCACAACACCACCATCATACTTTTCCAAGCTCACAAACTTACTTTTATCTCATGTCATATGATGAGAGCAACCACTGTCAATTACCCATTCATCTTTATCTTCAACTCGAGCAGCTAGGGCTTTCTCCACATTTGTACAATTAACAGATCCAGTAGACACATGATTATTTTCCTTGATAGCAATCAATACAAATTCATCTTCACTTGCATTCCCTTTATCAAATTCATCATCTGTCACACCTTCATCAACATCATGTAATAACACTTCTTTTGAAATTTAGGCTTGTTAGGTCTTGGCTTAGGAACTCTTTCAGGACACTTGATGCAAAATGACCTATCTTATTGCAAGAGAAACATTTAATATGCAACTTCCCTTTATACTTACCTTGCCCTTTGGCTTCTCTTTTCACAATCAGTGCTTCAAGCCCTTCTAGCTCTCTTTCTTCTTCATCGATCTATTTCATTTCATCGTCATATTTGAATGTCTTTCTTGATGAACTTTCACCTGGATCATATCTCTATTTATCTCTTCTAGAAGTAGTGGCCTTGAATGCAAATTCTACCTTAGGAAGGGCATCACCAAATTCACCCAACTCAAAAGCAGTAAGCTTACCAATCAACATATCTCTGGTAACATTTGTCACAGTCCGAAGCTCTTCAATAGCACTAGCTTTGACTTTGTAGGAAGTAGGCAAGGATCTAAGCACTTTAGCAACAATCTTTGATTTTTCCAACTGTCCACCAACACATTTGATATTGCACACACAAGTTCATTTACTCTTTGCATGAAAGTTGTAATGTTCTCATCATCACCCATTCTCAAAAATTCATATTTCCCTTTTAGACTTTGTAGCTTAGCAATCTTCACATTAGCATCACCTTCATACAAGGTTTCCAACTTTTTCCATATCTCATAAGCAGTCTTCAGATCCATCACATTTGTTATCTCAATATCAATCAAAGCACTCAACAATGCCTCCTTAGCTCGGATATTATACTCAACATCCCTAATCTCAGTAGTAGTAGTAGGACCATTACGAGGATTAACATACCTATGACTTTTAATAAACGAGTAGGCTTCACCAATGCATCTTAGATGGCACTCCATTCGAGTATTCCATAAGGAATAGTTTGTTCAATCAAATCTAGGACTATCCTTCTTATAAGTCACCATCCCGGATCACCTCAAGCTATTAAACTTCTTCCAAGGAACCTGCTCTTATACCAATTGTTGGCAACTCAAGGGCAAATGACTAGGAGGGGGGGTGAATGAGTTGTCACAAAATTTCAAATTTATTCAACTTATTAACCTTATTCTCAAATCTGATCAATAACCATGAAAGCATAAATGAACAACACATCAGAAACAAACATAACACCAATATTTTTACATGGAAACCCTGTTAGGGGAAAAACAACGGTGGAGGTCAATCCACAAGATTATACCCTGTTAAAAGTATAAATAAATATGAATGGGGAATGCACATGCATTTAGGCACATTGCCTAGAGTTCACTGCTCAATTACAAAAGGAAGACACATTGCCTTACAGAAAGATTTTGATTACATCCATCAGATTTGAACTAAGAAAAATAGCATCTGTTAATGCTTGATTACAGTTTTGGTTAAGCTCATGAACATTTCTTCACTCCTCTTTACTCTTCTTCACACTCTACTTTTCCTTCATATGATCTGATCAATATTCACACATAAGACTCACACACTTCACACTCTCTGCTTTTTCAAATGACAAAAAAATTGCTTATATATCTCTGCAACAAGGAATTACATCACTACAAGTTGGCTTCAAAAAAAGAATAAAAAGAATATAAATAGTCAGCCCAAAACAATAAAGATTATTCATGCAAATCAACCAAGGTCAGCCATAACATAGTGAAGACCCAAAATAACATCCTCAAACATGAACCACTTCAATTAATTACTCCTCGAAGATCCACAACGTGCTACAAACACCTTGTCGGCCAAGAACATGAGAAACATGAACACGCAAGAGAAAATCTCATATCGCGAGCACAACGATCAATGCAAAGGTGCAACACAAATAGAGCACGAACTAGAAACATCCAAAAACAACATGAATATCCAGAAAAGCATCCACAACAACTAAACTTACTAAAATCACATAATCTTCTTTTAGGAACACAAATTGAAGTAACAGAAAAACCGTTAGAATACAAATCTTCATAACTTGATCAAATCCTCACGCAGATCTCTAAAACTCGACATGGATAAACTAGATATACTCAACAAGAAACCATTTAGTCCACAACCTCTCAACAACAACGTACTAAAATCACCGACAGACTGAACTTCACTTCACCACTGACAACTTGCAACTCTTTTTATTATAATTTTCTCAATATCCTTGACATATACAACTTCTAATAAATTAATGCTAATAGTGTTGAAATCAACAACAACCGCATATCAGCAACACAACCACAACATCTAACAATAGATCTATTATAAAGTATCCTTGGGTGTGATTAACAATGAAAAAGGGGGTTTAGCACTAAGCAAAGGCTTAGAAAGAGGGAAATGCAAGTGGTATGAAAGTCTACCTATGTAACCTAGGAAATGAAACTTGAATTTAGAATAAGAAACTGAGAATGAACAGAAGTGCACCTGGAAAACTGAAGATGCTTGTGTGCCATAGAAAAAAGTACCCTTTGCTTGACATGGGATTAATTCATGATAAATTGGACTTAATGAGGCCTTCATTCAGGTGTTGTGAGGCATTTTATGCATCCACACTAGGTCTTGGACCCTTGCAAATCAACTAACATGTGTTTATTGGTGTCTTGTAAAGGTGTTGTAAAGTCTTGTAAAGGACTTTCACCCTTTTCTAGACTTAATGAACCCATTTCTCCCTAATTCAACATTATAAAATTTGTTTAATAACATTATTACATCAATTTAGAAGGCTTTTGAAATAAACTTAATGTTAAACTAGTGTTATAATGTGTCTTACACATTTTGAACACATTGGTTCTTGTGTCTTCCTAGGCTATGTGGACCTCATTTTAGTGTTCTAAAGTGCATTTAATCACACTTTCACATTAAATTATGTGTCCCAAGCCCTATTTTACATTCACATCATCACTAATAGGCCCCTATTAACCCATATTATGCATACCGAGGCTTAAATTAATTAAATACTCGTCAAGGTTGTATTTTAGACCTTATTTCCTCGTCTCTTGGCATATGAGTTGTCAAATTGGCCCTTGTGGGACCCATTCACCATGTGTGGTGAATGAGTCCCATTTGGCTCAATTTTGATCTTTGAGCAAAAAAAAGTGAAATTTGAGTTTAATATTGCTTCATGTCAGCCTGTGATGAGGTATTGATGGGTAAAATAGATAAATTTCCTATAAATACAAGTCTTTTAACTCATTTTCACATCTCTTATCTATTTCCATTCATTAATCTTCCATCTCAAGTCAAGCAACTTAGGGTTTTATCATTGTAAGACATCAAGAGAGCTCCAAAAGACATTCAAGGGCTGAATCTTCCTCCATTGCTGCAGAAATCCAAGATCAACATCATGGCAAGGTGATATATTCCATTATTGCATGTATCATTCTATTCTTTCATCATTTTGGTTTAATTACCTAAACGAGGTTTGACCAAGGCAAACCCCCATGCCCTAACATTGACCATTTCTTGTTCTCTTCTTGTGTGTTTGTAGATTTAGGACTCTTGGAAGCTTGGAAACCATTGAAGATCAAGTTACAAGATTTCTCAAGTCTTCTCTTCATTCAACAAGTCAAAATAGCAACAAAAACTCATTTTCAGACCTTTAAATTAGAGTTTCAGAAGCAAACACTTGTAGAAAGCTAAAGTGTAGATTGAAAGCTTCTGATTCCACTTTTGAAAATCCAGAAATTGAAAAATGGACTCATTCTCCATGATTGGCGAATGAGTCCCACTTCCAGGTCAGTTTTGTGTTTTCTACATTTTCTGATACCCTTTTGTCAGAAACATGTCTCGGCTCAGTTTTGCAGAACTAGGACTGATTCGCCCAAAATGGCGAATGAGTCCCTCCAGGCCTGAAAAACAACACCAACAGCATTTCAAATGTAATTTATAGTTTTCATCAAGGTTCCAAGTGCACACTTTCTTTTTGATTTAGTTTTGTTAAGTTTTGCATTCATTTCTAGTTCATTATTGCATAACACAATCTGTTTTCAAACAAGTCACTTTTCATTAGTTTTGCATGTTTAATCAATCAAATTCTTAGCTTAGTCGCATTTAGATCATCTCATTTGGCTTAAATAAAATCACACATAACATAATTTGAATGAAACCTTTAGCATTTTTGTCCTACCTCTCTCCTTTTAGGTGAAAAATCCTATAAGAGTTAGGGAGTCTTGTGGTGCCAAAAATCTACAGTTCATTTTGGTGAACCTTCTTTTCGAATGCTTTTTTGATTGATTTGGAGTCCATCATCATATATCTAGTTTTCATTATGGTTTGCATTATTCATTTGCATGCTAGGTGTTAAATTTTGCATTCATAAAAAAGTGCATTTAGGTTGCATTGTTAGCATCTAAATCCATTTAAATTTTTTGAAATTCTGCATTTTTCATTTAGTTCTACATCATAGCACTTAGAAAACATCAAAATTCATCAAAAACTTCTACAAATTATGAGAAAAAAAAGTCTATATTGTGACTCATTCACCACCTTGGGCGAATCAGACCCTTTTGACCCCTAAAACTACATTTTACAGAACTAAAAACTCTATTTTTAAGCTTCTATTTGATGTCGTAACCTACCTATACCAGTTAGTTGCATTTTTGTAACATGCATTTCATTAACTCTAGCCTAATTTAGCTCATTTCATGCATGGTTTCAATTTAAAATTTTCATTTACATCATGTTACATATCATAGTCAGTCAATTGCCCTCTTTAAAATCTAAAAAATACATTCCTCTTTTGCATCTTTGCGTTAGCATTGTTACATTTCAAGTTTGTAAGATAATCATTCCATGATGTTTTCATTACAAAGTTCCATAGTTATCATCTTGCATGTTCTCTTTTTAGATCTTATTGCATGTTGTAAGAGAATTTTGTTAAAAGCATACAAATATGAGGTCCTTTTGAACCGTTCATTTTTGGCTCTTAGAACTTCTCTTACTCTTCTAGGGTTTTTCACCTAAAAGGAGAGAGTTGGGCCAAAAATGCTATAGGGTTCATTCAAATTATGTTATGTGTAATGTTGTTTAAGCTAAATGAAGTAAACTAAATGCAATTAAATGATTTAAATGATTGAATATGAATGCAAGACTAAGATCTATGCTATATTTGAAAACATAGTGTTGTTTGCAAAGAAGCTTTAAAGGATGAATAAAAATGCAAATTAAACTAAACAAAAGGTTGTTTCTCAGAATGGGTGCACCTGGAAAAATGGAGAAGACTGGAAAAAAATCTGGAAAAATGATCAAACTTGAACTTGAGTTGACTGGGACTCATTCGCCACCTTGGGCGAATCAATCGCAGATTAGGACTTTTCTGCACAGAATCTTCTTTCTGACAGTCGGGGATCTGGATTTGCATCTGACTCAAATATGCACCTCAAGAGGGACTCATTCACCATGCATGGTGAATCAATCCACTTTCTGATTTCTGCAATTTCAAAACTCTATCCTGCACCTTGACACCGGTGTACAACAATTTTTGACGGAAACTCAACTTCGGATCTTGGAAAATTCCTGCAAAATAGCTTGAAATTGTTTTTCTAATGTGGTGTTTCCCTTAGTCAAACCCCTAATTGGGTAATTAAACCTTGAATGGAGAAAAATTTGCATAAACCTTAGCCTTAGATATATTAAAGACTAGGAAAGTCTGAATCATAACAAAAACCCTATTCTATTGATCTAGAATAAGACATGCAAGAATGATTTATATGATGCAAGATCTCAACCCTATAAATTTTACAACACATGAAAAATAGATATGAAATGACATGCAAATGATAGACCAACAAAATGCAAACCTTAATATGAAGATAGAGTGAAAATGGAAGATGGAATCAATAGGAAACCAAGTCCTTAGGTGTGATTTAGTGGCTAGTTGCACCTCTTCACCCTAGATTTCTTCATGATTCACCATAGGAATCCATCATCAACCCTGTGTAATGTTGATTCTTGATCAAAATAAGTGAGCTTCAAGACCTGCAAAAACCCTAGTTTGCTGCCCTAAAACTTCAACTTTACTCATAAAACTTGTGGTAGAAGACTTGACTTTATGAATTGCTCTTGTGAAATGACTAAAAGATAAAAAGATGTGAAAAATGAATAATAATGAGTATTTATAAGCAACAACACCTTATTTTACCATTAATTAAATCTAAGAGGCCAACATTCATCAGAAATAAAAGTTAAATTGATTAAATTCCCACTTAAATTTGAACTTTCCCTCAAAAGGGACTCATTCACCACCCTTGGTGAATGGGTCCCACCAGAGGGGACTCATTTGCCCAAGGTGGCGAATGGGTTCCACTATTGCTATTTGAAGGTGGGTTTTTGGGGTATGAGATAATTAAATGTTGTTTGTTGGGTTTCATGTGATTTCTCAGGTAAATCGAGCCTCTAGATTAAAATTAATGGGTCCAAGGGGCCCATAAATGTTGTTTTGAAGGGTAAATGATGTAAAGGGACTTAAAAGTGGGTCCAATTATGCATGAAATTGTCTCTTTTCTCAAGAGGGTCCAATTTTCTATGGCACATTTAGCCCCCACTTTAGTGCCTATATGACTCTATGTGCATATGTAAGCTAAAGGACTCTAAATGATGCACCTTATTACATAAAAGGATACTGATTGAAAAGATGGGAGAATGAAGCCCCCATTGTAGTTATCTACACAACCACAACATTAGGAACTGCATCCTACAACACACATTTATTAATTCTCCAAAAATCCTTTTTTCTAACTCCTAGGAATCTAATTTGAGGGTAGATGTATGCCCCCCCTTGATTTTGCTTGCTTTATGGAGGTGGAATCAAGGTAGCAATCTAGCCACGTCAAATAAGAAAAATCATCTTGTAGGGAATTTCCAAGTACCATGCCACATAACGATATATGGATGATGATGTCAAGTGTAGAATAACGATTCCAACACATCAAACGGCATAAAAAATGGATTATCCTAGCTCTTGTTATGTTGATTTGAAGAATGGCTATATTATGAGTTCTTGAAAGGATGATAACTGTATGTTAATGTGTAAAAGTAAAAAGAGATGAAAAGTGATTAAAAGAAGTAGATGAAAGTAAGTTGTCACTTACTATTCATTTTACCTTCATGTATCTTGAGAGTGATGAGTGAAAGAAGAACATTCCAAGTAGATGGGATTACACACCCTCGCCACTGGATGATCTTCGTGAGCAGGATAAGTGCACCAAGATGGTTCCCAAAAAGGGGGCTTAAGTGGCCACTTTTTTTTTGAAATCAGGAAATACTGACCTTGGACATGAAATTGAAGATAGTTACACTCAAAATTTTGAGATGGAACAAAAAAAGGATCGAAGTGCTCCGAGTCTACTTTCTAAACTACTAATTTATTTTGAAAATGGTTGAGATTAAGGGGTTCAAAAGAGGGACATACACAAATTGGTGCTATTTTTGTCAGAAAACATAACATAGCAACTCTTGTACGACCTGAGCATGGTGAAATTTTTTGTAGTATTTTTAAAATCGCTATGGTCAAAAGTTAGCTAATAGTATCTAGTTGATGCACGATTTTTCTGATAATTTTTTAATGAATATTTGATTTTTTACTAATTTTCTAAGTGGGCACTTCCTGAAAAGAATTTTGGCCCGTGCTCCCCTAAAAATTTTGAAGGTAATTGATTTTTTTTTTTTTTTTAAAAATGTAGAATAGAGTCTAGTTTCTAAAAATGTAATTTATTTGAAATTTCGATGAGCGGTTAATTTATAACAAAAAAAAAACCAAACACTGCTTTTTGGCGAAAAAGAGACATACAAACAAAAGAAATTATGGATGAAAGGCTTAACATTGTTAAAAAGTAAAAAAAATTACATCATTGGATAGCTAAGAGAGAACCTAACATTACCCATGTGTTTCCTTTTGTCGATCTTGAACCAGATGCAATCCTGATGGTGAGCACAAACCCGATTATGTGAAAAATTTGTAGAATTTGCAAAAACACGTCTCTGGTCATTGGGAATGCCCTCCAAGCCTTTGGGTTGGTATTCCAAGGCAACTACCAATGCTAAGGCTTGGGGATTCCCAAAGAAAAATATAACGCGCTCGAGTTATAACACAAGCACATTTTTTCCTAGTTTTGATCTCATTATGTTTCATCGATATGCGTCCTTTTGCCTCTTGCATGTCGTTGTAGCATTTTTTTTGTTATGCCGAAACCAAAGAAAATCCTTCTATCCCAATGTGTTTCGTTGTGACCTCATGGAGTCAGGGAAACATCATGTAGATAATGCTTCATTATACCGAGAGTCACCCTGAACGCCATCTCCCTATCGCTGAGACATAAGAAATTTTCTTACCGAAACATGCTTCCTTGCTTCATCCATTTCGCTATAACCTTGAGATATTGGAGAGACATCTCACAGATTAGACTTTGCTTTACCAAAAATATTCATTCATCATGAGTCGCTGTGACAAATTGGTTCTCTCACCGATGTATTCTTTTATCTTATGTGGGTCGCTGTAACATACCAACATTGGGGAGACCTCATACAGAGTGCACTTTGTTTTACCAAAAGACTTTATCCATCTTGTGTGTCACTGAGACAATCCAATTTTCATCCCGAAAAAGTCCTCATTGTGTTATCAGTGAGACCGACGGTCACTCGCCGAGACATTACTTCGAAAGCCTCAACTCTTACCGATATGCATCCTCCCGCCACTGGTCGGTGTGACAAAGTATATTCACTATGCCCTCACACCGGAAGTAATATGTTTGGCCGAAGAAACCATCCATGTGTTGTTCGGTAAGACTCTCCTCGAGAACATGCTGACGAAAACCTCGCCGAGATCACATTACGATATCGCCAAGCTCTCGCCGATGAACCTCCACATGCATTAGTCGGGGAGACAATTCAAAATCGATGAGACACTATCCCGATGACCAAACTCTTGCCGATAGGTTCCTCCTCAGTCTCTGAAACCACGTGAAAGTCATGCCGATAGAAACCTATAGGTGAATTCCAATCACTGTAACAATGAACAAGTCTTGCCGATCACTTGCAACGAACATATGTTAACACACAGGCAACATGGGTCGGGGAGACCTAGATAGACCTATGTCGATATGGACCACAACATGAAAAATGCATGACTCGATGGATTCTATGGGGTCACACGACCAAAATATGGGTAAAAATATCATAAAACAAGGAAAATGTGCCTAAGGTAGGACTCAAATGGAGACTGAAAGATATGTAAAAATCATCAGATTTTTACAGTTCCAACAGGACAAAGGAAGAGAGTGGGAGAGAGTGTGGGAGAGTGGGTGAGA
>VDFB02252021.1:0-50960 GCA_007258455.2 Sequoia sempervirens | reverse complement strand
GAATTGTTCTAAAAAGGGTTGATTAATAAGAATGTCCAGCTGGAAATTGTTTCACAGGACTTGGCCTTCACACCAACCTAAGAGGAAGTGAAAGATTATGGAGCCATTGATTTGATTTAATCCAATGGTGGTCATGGATTTTGAAGTCTGATGTGGAATCGGAACTCCAACAAAGAAATTGCTGAGT
This sequence comes from Sequoia sempervirens, assembly GCA_007258455.2. NCBI lineage: Eukaryota > Viridiplantae > Streptophyta > Pinopsida > Cupressales > Cupressaceae > Sequoia > Sequoia sempervirens. Next base: position 50,773 of record VDFB02252021.1, on the reverse strand, counting down.
AAGAAAAGTAATGTAATGGCAGGCCTTTTTGGTGAACAAGCGGCGATCATTTAGAAAGTAGGAATCAAACATTGTTCTGATTGGAGGATGCAATTCTGGATTTCATTGATCAAGATGGACCCGATAGAAATCATGCTTCTAAAAGACAATATAAATAAATAAAGAGGTCAGAGATGGTGGGTCACTTCTGTCCACATGAAAATTGGTCATGAATCCTTAGTTCTGATTGGAGGATGCAGTTCTGGATTTCATTGATCAAGATGGACCCGATAGAATTCATGCTTCTAAAAGACAATATAAATAAATAAAGAGGTCAGAGATGGTGGGTCACTCCTGGCCACATGACAATTGGTCATGAATCCTTAGGCCTTCCGAACAGTAGGTGTCTCGCCCAATCCACAGGGTAAACAAGTTTATTTTCTGTTTTGGCATTTGTTTGAAAGGTCTCAACACTTAGAAACCCATTCATCCAGCAACATCCAACAATGGAGATCCATACAAAGATCTATGGAAAAATGCAACAAAACCCCCACAAATTACTTCCAAAACTAGTCAAATGGATGCTCAAGATTCTCTACTCCCTTTCACATCACAATCAATCGAAATTAGTGGAGAATCAAGGAATAGTCATTCCAAGAAATGGCATTCTGTCAACAAAATAGAACAAATGGGCCATTACAAGTTTACAACAATATTCCACAGAAACAATTATGACTTGATGAACCCAGGATTACAGCTGCTGAAAATGACAATCAAAGTCGACAAAGCCTTCAAGGACACTGGATCATTCAGATACATACAAGCTAAGTTGCCAGTTTTGGTATTGGTTCGAGTTTGGGTTCGGGGGTTCGGTTTGTAGTTTCGGCTAAATTTTTTTGGGGGGTTTGGGTTCATCATTCAAAAAACATGTAAAAACTAAAAAACAATATATATATTCTTTAAAATCAAGAATTTTAGATAATATACATATTTTAATATAATAATCATTATTATTTAATAATTTATAGACCTTGAACAATATTAATATATATAATAATAAAATTATTATGAAAGTTAATAATATTATTATTAATTTTAAAAATTAATTTACATAATTATTAATTTTTATTATTAAAAATATTTATTACTAATAATAATAATTTATTTAATTTATTTAAAACATTTGTTCTTTAACTATATATATTATGTCTATAGTTTTTATTAATAAAATAATTTTTCCTTAATTTTAATAAATAAGACATTTAATTGAACTATTTTTTAACTTAATTTTAATATAATACATGTTAATAAAATAGTTTTAACTTTACCTAAACCTTCATGGTGCATATACTCGAAATCACCAAAAGACTAATTTGTGCAGAAAATTTAGGATTGCGATCATGATGAGTGACAAAGCCCATTTATCATTGCCTTAATGCTCATTGTTAGAGGCGGAGTGAGGGTGCCAGTGCATAACAGACTGAAGATCTCATTCCATGTTTTTAGACGTGTGTTTGTTGATTAATTGATAATTTTTTCCCACTTTTCTTCATTCCCAAAGAATTCAAAGCTCCACAAGTAGTAGACATTTTCTTCATAGAGGTCTTTCATTTGCATGGATTACCCTACACCATGGTCAGTGATAGAGATGTGCACTTCACGAGTGCCTTTTGGAAAGAATTATTCAAATTGACACTCAATACTAGTTATCATCCCCTTATAGATGGGCAAACAAAAATAGTTAACAAGTGGATTGAAGGATATTTGAGGAGTTTTGTGACTAACTGCTAATCAGCTTGGGTATGCTATTTATACCTTGAGGAGTAATGTTACAATACTACCTATTGTATGTCCATTGGAATATCCCCCTTGATGGCATTGTATGATTATGATGCACCACCTTTTACAGAATTGACAATTCCTAACACACAGGGTCCTATAGTTAACAAGTGGATTGAAGGATATTTGAGGAGTTTTGAGACTAACTACTAATCAGCTTGGGTATGCTATTTATACCTTGAGGAGTAATGTTACAATACTACCTATTGCATGTCCATTGGAATATCCCCCTTGATGGCATTGTATGATTATGATACACCACCTTTTACATAATTGACAATTCCTAACACACAGGGTCCTATAGCAAGAAATTTTGTTGAAAAAAGCAAGCAAGTATTGATAGGACCAATGATGCAAAACTCGCCGAGTAGTCGTAAAACTCACGAGTTAGATTACCAAGCGAGTTACTCGCCCAATAACTCATTGAGAAATTTTTGTAAAACTTGCAGCAATTTTTCCTTGTAAAAATTGTAAGTCAATGGAAAAAATCACGATTATTTAGTTAATAACTCGTTTATTTCTTGCCTACAGTTAAAAAAACATGATTTTCACTTCGTTTTCACATGCGATTGGCAACTTAGGGCATGCGGCAACATGGGGATTGGCAATGAAAGTTTGTATGGTTTCAAACCCCCAAACCCCATAAGGGGCAACTGGGGGCGTTGCCTACAAAACCCCATGAAGGGCACTACCCCTCAATCCCATTGGGGTCTCCACTCCCAAATCCCCATTAGTTATTGGGATCTCTTGTTTGATTAGAAACTTGATTTCAATGAGAGGGTGACAAGGAATTGGGATATAACTCTTGACTGTGCTAACTTAGACGTTATTATAACACAACTTGCCAAAAATCTTTTTAGATGAGGCAACTTCTACATATGGAATGGCTAGTGGAAGTGGCTATGGAGAGACCTATTTACGATTGGTGGCATCATGGTTTGGTGACATAGAATCATGTGCTTATTCAATCCTATGATGAGTTCAGCAGCAAGTTGATTGCCAAGTTCGACAGGAAGGACGTGGAGATGTACTTCCGAGAGTTAGCGATGATTAGACAACACGGGGATCTTGATAGTTACATCAATGAGTTTCAGAAGGTAGCTGTTATGGTTCTTGATATGTCGGAGAAGAGAGTAGTAATGTTGTTTACTGAGGGGTTGCATCACAACTAAAAAGGTTTGGTGAAGGCTTTCAAGCCTAATACTCTACAAGATGCTATCTAGATGGCACTTGACCTTGAGACTACACATACTACACCTCAGCCCCAAAAGAAAAGTTTCAAGGATAATAAACCAGAACACAAACTAGATGGGAGAACTCTTAATCAGCCTAAGCCTATGCTACCTAAGTTAGAATTTGAATCAAGGAACGAATTGCGTAGGAAGAAGTTATGCTTCACGTGCATGAAACCATGGGAACCCAATCACAAGTGCCATGGGAAAGGCAAAACGCATTACATAGAGGTCATCTCTGATATTGATGAGGAGGTTGTACACACGAGTTCGGAAAGTGATCATGAGGAGTGGCCACATGAGCACGATGATGCTCACGCATGAGGTTTGGTGCATGGAACTATTGCTTCATTATCAAGAGTCCCTAAGTAGCACCCTTTTAGAGTGAGGGAAGTTCTGAGTGGACAGTGGGTTACCTATTTGGTTGACAGCAGGGCGACTCATAATTTCATTGATGAGAGTTTAGTGGTGAAGAGAGGATTAAAGGTGGACTTTCTAGGATTCAGTGTCATGATGGCTGGTGGTTTCAAAATGAATTGCACTAGAAAGGTTTCATAGTTGAGCATTCAGTTGAGTGACTATATAGTCACTGATGACTTCTAAGTGATCGGGATTGGTGAGACTGATGTTGTACTGGGAATTCAGTGGTTGCTTTCACTTGGCAAGTATAGTCAAAATTTTCAGACGATGGAGTTAGAGTTCATATCGCATGGGAAGAAGATAGTGCTAAGAGCATTGGCGGATGGTGCATCGAAGGTAGTGATAACAACGAAAATGGAGGCTTGGTTTGGATGTGATGAGGTTGCAAGGGTAGCTCCAAACCTTATGTCTTCCGAATCTTCTTCCAGGGATGACAGGAAATACCAAGTGGATGACACTTGTGAGAGTAAGTATCTTGTTGATAATTCAGATTTAACACTTGGGTATGGGACAACATTAGGGAATCCAAGGCTCACACATGGCATGACATTTCACGATGGGATTATTATTCCTTGTTTTAGGACAGCACTTCACATCACATTGAAAGGACTCAAGGTGAGAGTTTTCAGATTTGGTTCAAGGATTTTCACCTCACACATGGATGTCTGGTGGCTGTCCAATATTGTTGAGCATAAAATTTTCAGATTTGGCATTGATGACTACAACTGGTCACTTGGGTTTGTTTGCATCAAATGATCATTTTAGTGTGTGGAGTTGGAGGGACACTACTTTTGAGGTTTTGCATCTAGGGATTTGCATGACTGTTAGAGTGCTTCATAGGGTAAAGCAGGGAGATAGAATTGTGGATTTTGGTTGGATAAGAGTGGAGCAACTAATTTGTGGTGGAGCATTCATAAGATTGACATGGTATCCTAGTAATTGGGCATGGTATACATATACAGATTGCTTGGGGACAAGCAATCTCCGGGAAGGGAGGACTGTAATGTCCCCAATTTCCAAATAGTCACCACTAAATTAACTTAATTAATTAAATATTAAATTATCCTCAATAAATATTTGTGGACATTTAATTTAAATAATTAATAAAACGTTAAAGTAACTTTATTAAATAATATGCTCAAATATTAAATAAAGTTACTTTATAATGGCAGATATTTAATATTAAAATATGAAAAGGTGGTGTACTATAAAGGGTGGCAAAAAAAATTCATTGTATCTTTATGGAAAATTAGTATTCTTGGGAGAAAATTGGAGAACTTGGTTTTACAGGTTTAGGAGTCTTGGGGACGAAAACCCTTGAGCTCGAAGGATTGGACAAAAACCCAAATCCTTTGTAGGTGAATTCATTGCAGGATTCGCATCACACTTCATTGTTCAGTTGATCAATCGTGGGGAATTTGTGAAATCTTTGAACAAAGACAAATTTCCGACTTCGGGGTTTGAAGACACCGTTATACAGATGTTTCAAATTTTTGCTTATTTTAATGGTGGTGTTAAATAACGTTTATGTATGCTCAAGCCATAAGAGTATAGTTTCAATAGCAACATCTTTTGCCTATTGATTCATGAAAGGTTATTCAATATAAAATGAAATATTGCCAGCCACTTTCTTGTTAAGGAATTGTGCCCACTGCTAATATTGGAGACATCCTTCATTATATAGTTAAGGAGGAATTGGTTATATTTTAAGTGGCATTGCCAGTTGTGGATTTATATTGGCAAAGACAGGATAAAATAGGAGGTGATGGGGACAAGCAACGTATTATTAAGGCCTACAAATTAAGTCTGTTGTAAGCTGCCTTTCTTATAGAGGAATCACGACTATATTAAATTTAAGTTACCGGATCGTCCAAAACCTAGGCCGATTCCGGGTACGAAACGTACCAAAATTGGGTTTTGTATGGAATCGTTGAAAATTCACGTAGGATTCAATTTTTTTTTATTTTTTTTATAAATTTGTTCCTAAATTCTCACCTGTCAGGAATTTTATTTAAATGTTTAAATGCATCCTGTAGAGTGGCGGACTCACAGGCACAAAGAGCCGCAGCTGTGTTGGCTCAACTAGTTCCACCCGCTTCTGCAACTGACTATTCTTCATCAGATTGTCAAGGTAAAAGATTTCCTTTTCAACTTTCTCTCGGCAAGGGGGCTCACTATGAACAGCACTCGAAACAGCCAAGCATTGACGCACTCGACAGCGCGGGCATTGAGTTCTGTCTTTTCCTTCCGAAAGAAATCTATTAACGAGGAATTAATTAACCAAACTATAGTAGGCAGTGGGAAGGTAGCTCGTAGCATGCTATGGGAAGGACCAACTCCTGCTTAATAAAATTATAAATTAATAATAATATAAAATAATGTATATTAAATTAGAATATTGTTTATTAAATATTATATTAATAATTCTATAATAAAATTATAAATTAATATATATTATATTAGAATATTGTTTATTAAATGATATATTAATAATTATATAATAAAATTATAAATTAATAATAATATAAAATTAAAAGTTATAATTTATAAATTAAAAACTTGTATAAGTTATAGCATTATTAAATATTAATATATTTAATTTTTAATGTATATGTTTATGATTTTTAAATTTTTTTGTACGGACAACCCCAAACATACCTAGCGTGTCACAAAATTTTTGCCATACCTGTACCCGTATCCATATCCGATTTAGCAACTTAGTATTAAATGATAAATGTTATATGAGGATGTCATGTCCCCAAAAATTGTAACATGAAAATACGAAGTATTGGAATACTAAATCAATATCAAAAATATAAATATGAAGAAATGCAATTTAAAATATCATTATAATTATGATTATCACTGATAATATTATAATTATAATAGTCAAATATAAAATATGAAAATTAACAATATAATAATATTATAATTATAACAATATAACACTATGAATATTAAATGTATACATCAAAATAAAAAAAACATTGATATAAAACACATCATAAAATAATATTATAATCATGGCTATAAATACTAGAATATAAAATTTAGGCATTATTTTAACATAAAGGAGGGGTAAATTTTTTATTAAAACAAGAAGTACAAAGCAAGGGCGTTACATGGCCCTATCAAGCTCCACCAAGTGATCCAACTGGTGAGACAAATCTAAGGGTAACTGACCATGGTCTACCAAATTCCAATCATGAATATGATCAGAAGCCCATTTAGCTAGACAATTAGCAACAACATTCCATTCTCTAGGAATATGAGTAAAAGTAACAAACTCCAACGAAGCACATAGATTAAGAATCTGTTCAACAATCAAAGCCAAATGCCAACTAACATCCTCCAAATGCCGCCTATTCAACAAGTTTACTACAACATGAAAATCAAACTCGCATATGATCTTGCGCCACCCCAATTGACATCCACGCTCCACAACTGATAAAATGGCCTGAGCCTCCATTAAATTATTAGTGTGAAGAACCTTATACACAGAGAAGATAAATTGAACATCTCCAGAGCTGCCTCGACCAACACCACCAATACCAGCATGACCTAGGTTTCCACGAGAAGAGCCATCTGTGTTGATTTTAAATACTCCTTGAGGAGGAGGAGACCATCTCCCCTCCCTATTCACCTTTGGAATAGGATGTCTACCTCTATTACGCATGAGTTGTCGTTGTGGAGGAAGAAGATGAAGACGATTACAACAACCAACTTCACGAGGATCCACTAAAGTAGTCAGATTACACTTAGTCACAACAGTCTCTCCCACAGAATGCAAAATTTTCCACCACAAGTGAGGGGCCCCCAACATCACATCCTGAAAAATTTGACGATTCCTTTCCAACCAAAGGTTCCAAATAATAAAGGATGGGCCAAGAGCCCAAGCAGCTTGAAGGAAGTAAGTAGAAATAGGGGCCCTGCCCCACCAATCCACAAACTCAGCCAGCGAAGAAACATGCCTACAGGGCATATTCCACACCCTCCACCAAAAATACCATATCTCCCTAGCATAGGAACATTGGAAAAAGAGATGAGAGACACTCTCCTCATAGTTACGACACAAAACACAAATTGAAGGGCCTTGGAAACCTCGCTTGCATAGGTTATCCCAAGTAAGACATCGGTTTTGAGCCACTAACCACACAAAAAAATTGCACTTGGGCCATGACAACTTGTGCCAAACTTGCTTCCACCAAGGGACCTCACCATCCCCAAATAACTGCCTACTAAGCTGCTTATAACCAACAGACACAAAGTACTTCCCAGACAAATCAAAACCATCCCAAGCCAGGATATTAGGGCCTTGCAAAGAATTACAAGCACGAGAAGCTAGAAGCTGAGCTAACTCCCGCCTATCCTCCGTATATCCTCCAGGTGGCCACTCAGAAGGATGCTTCCAACGAAAGCTTACAAACGAACCACTATGTTGTGCAACCTTATAATGCTCAACGATGTCCCAACCAGCTGCAATAAAAACATCAGAAAGGGACTGTAGGTGAGAAAAAGAAGAAAGAATAGATGGGTGACCATCCCAAGAATCTAACCAAAACAAAGCCTATGATCCCGAATGACAAATCCAAAAAAGCGCTTGCTTAATCAAATTTTCTCCCATTTTCAAAGTCTGCCAAATCATAGAACCACTAAGCGAGGAACCTCAACAAAAAGAACATCCTTAAGATATTTATGATTGAGAATCTGAGCCCATAACTGGTGTTGATTGGTACACCAGCACCAGTAAAGCTTAGCAGCAAGAACTTGCCCGTTCAGAATAGTAGAATGTAAACCAAGACCACCCTCCTTTGGTCTACACATAGATTCCCACTTAACAAGGCTCCACTTAGTAGACTGCAAGTTGCCACTCCAAAAAAGAAATTGGCGTGAAAGAGCATAGAAATTCCTTAAGAAATACACGGAGCTGTAGACAAAGCATTTATGGGTAAGGCTGAGATCTAGATGACTTGAAAGTCCCCTCTAGCTGCGTAGACAACCACCCGATGAGTCAATGAAGGTAACTTATCCCGCCTCATTATCAAACAACCCAACAATTACTAGGAGGACCTAAAATTTTGCCAATAATAGCAAAGAAATGCACCTAAACGAACCAAAGGGAAGAGATCCGATTTGAAACCGCAAAATAGCTGCAATTCGTCGTTGGATAGCCTAAGGAGTATTAAAGAAAAAAATAGAGGACTTCTGCTCATTAACTTTTTGACCCGTAGCAGCAAGGTAGATATCCAGAGCCTGCCTAAAGGATTTAGCTTCCCGAATGCGAGCCATCCCCATAAGATAAGTGTCATCCACAAACTGGAGGTAAGAGAGCATTGGCAGATCCAAACCCCATTGCCAGCCCTATATCACGCCTTGAGAAACCCGAAGTTTAAGAAACCAGCCCAGCCCCTCCGCCATAATAATAAACAAGGAGAGAGTGGATCCCCTTGACAAAGGCCCCTAGAAGCACAAAAGCATGAAGGTTATGCCGTACAATAGTGAGAAAGAATTACTGCTTTCGCAGATCCGACTCTACCCAATCAAAGAAAGGCCAAAGACCCAACAAAGTACTACGGAAAACTCCATTTAACTTTCATTAAGCGCATGCATATCTGGCTTGACAGAGCATACATTAGAGGTTGCCATGAATGGGCCATTTACTCGAGAGGCAACCACCACTGCTCGGAATTTGGCGACCATGCACCGATATCGCTTGCTCCTGGAAAAACAATGAAGAAGACGGGGACTTAAGTCTCGGCAATCGGTTTGGTAATAATCTTATACACCCGCATTTAGAGGCGCCAATAGGTCTAAAGAACTTGACCCTGTCGGCAGTTTGAGGGTTAGGCAGGAAAAATAGCATTAGGAATACGAAGGCGTTTTGCTTCTTCGCTGAAAGACTCACTGGACAACCTCCTATAAATCCGACACGTATCCCCAAAACTCTTGGAAAAATTCAACTGGGAAGCCATCAAGGCCAGGAGCTTTCCCCTTATTCATCCCAAACACAACCTCTTCCACTTCAAACAGAGTAATCAGACGAGTAAGAGAAGCATTCCGTCATTTGAAATTAGAGATAGAGATACCAGCGAGGATCATCTTCTCATGACCCTCGGCCGAGATGGCTCTCGATGTAGGAATGATAAAACTAAAGCGGCCTCTCTGGAACAAAAGCAATTGCGAAGAAATCAATTGACTCTCGGAAAGAAACAAGAAAGAGATATAACACTTATTCGCCCTGAAGCATAGAATGATGGAAAAGGCCGTTGTTCTGTCACCCTCTTGAAGCCCAATTTAATTGCAGCTTTAGACAGGAAAATCCTCCGCGAAGCTCCACTCCACCGATTTTTGCCAGCACAGGACTTAGCAGGAAATACGAAATTAAATGTCCCGAATTTGGCCGATAATATAACAAGGGCGTCTTTACGGCTTAACTGGCAGAAGGTCCCAAAAGACAACTGTTCATGGCGGGATGATATTTGACATATTGCAGCTTCTTAACCAGAAAATACATAGCAGTACCATACACAGGGGCTCCATCCCGCCACCATTGAGCAACAAGATCATACAAAGAAGAATCTCGAAGCCACATAAGCTGAAATTTGAATGGAGGTGCGGATAGAAACGCAGAAACTTAATTGGCCAATGATGCCGAACCGCGGTCAGAATCTCAAAGGGAAGTGACAATCTTGCCACCCGCACAAAGCTAGAAACGAAATCTATCCGAAAACGGTGCTGAAGCCACGGCCCGCCGATATTCCAGTGAATATTCGCTTCCGCAGAGGAGCCCAGCATCGCAAGAGCAGAGGAATCCACATTTGACCAAAAGTGCGGAAGCCCGAGGGGCTTGACCTAAAACGTCCCCCTCATTTCTCCTCCCGAGCATAAACTTTGAGTTGAAATCTTTCGGCTAAGATCAAGGAAGATAGGAACGCAGGGATACAATGTACTTTTGATGTGGGCCCAGAAAACCAGGTACAGTGTCGATTCAGAGGCATGGCTTATTCATTTCAAAATGATCTTTCAGCGATTCCCAAAACCGAAGCCACCGCTTTAGAAATGGAAGTGCGTAGAAATCCGCGGCAGGAACAACCTTAAAATTGGATCCCAAAAAAGCCAAAACCTCAAAATTTCCCCTTAGAGACGATACGTGTGACTAGAAAGGCAATATAGGGAGCACCAATGCGACATAAGGGTCGCGGCTTAGTTTCCTGAACACAAAAGATATCTGGAGAGTGAACCACAATCAAATCTTGAATAGCCTTTTGACGGGAGGTGCTATTCAACCCCCTTGCATTCCATGAAACAATAATCATGAGGAAGGATAAGAGAAGTGGGCATCAAAGGTCTTAACAGCCCCAAATCCCACCAACAAATCTCCAGTAGATTTAATCTTGTCCTCATCCTTCTTACGACCAACTTTAGGGGAGTTTTTAAAATGAGGCTTCTTAAGAGGGCGTTGCAGCACCCCCAAAACAGAAGACAATTCCCGACCTTTACTTGAAGACAACACCTCCTTAGCTAAATCCGCTAAAACAATATCATCCTGCAAACCTGTGGGGGCATCAGGAAGCCCAAAAGTCCGCTGCTCGAAAACTGGAGAATTACCCTTAACAACAATTGTCTGCTCTAGCCCTGTATGAACAATTGCTTGCTCCAGCTCTGTATCAACAATTGCCTGCTCCAGCCCAGTATCCGTACCAGTTACCCCAGAAGAAATCTCAACAGAAATTCCCTCCTCCAAGGCCTGAGTCTCCAAGACCTCAAAATGGTTGAATCCCTAGTCATTTTGTCTATCCTTATGGGCCCTCTTTCTCGCTTTAACCCTCGGCTTAATAGGAATAAAACCATCCTTATCAGGCCCCCTCTCAGCTATAGGCGCCTTTCCTTTATCCCCCTTCTCTACTGAGGCCCCTAATGGAGGAGAAGAAACCCCAGTCGCTTTAGGTGCCCAAGGGCATTGGTGCTGAAGGTGTCCATACTCATGACAAAAACGACATCGAAAAGGAAGGGACTCATAATCTAATTGTTGAACCCATGAGGCAGAGCCAAGGAAAATTTCTAAAGAATCCGGCAAAGGATTATTTAAGTCAATTTCAACACAAATACGAGCATAAGAGAATACCTTTTTATCGAGGGTATTCTGTGCAATGGCAGCCAGCTTCCCCAACAAAGCAGCAATCTAGTGCAAGATATCCTCCCTCCAAAACTCCAATGGCGGCCATGGCAGACAAACCCAAACAGGAACCCATTGAGGCAAATCCTCTACTGCATTAAAGCCTCCATGTTAGGGCTTCATGAACAAGCCAACATGATTGTAAAAATATGGCCCTCCCTCAAAAACTCTATTATGATCCGAAATGCAAGAAAAATCCACCATGAAATATCCATCCGCAGCCACCAAAATATCAAAATCACCTTTGACTTGCTAAGACCGACAAATCCAGGACTCCAAAGCCAAGAGAGGGACACAAATACCCAAAAACTTACAAATCAAAACATGTTGGCTCCAATAAGAGATGTTCTCTTGCACCGATTCAAAAGAAATAACTAGAACTGGACGATCATGAGTCCGTAGCAAACATCCATTTACTTTCTTGAGCTTAGAGCTCTCCCCCACAAAAGAGGAATCCCTCATCCTTGCATGCACGTCCGCAGAGATATCCTAAACTGAATTTCCACCAGCAATCACCATGCTCTAAGAAGCTCCTGCCATTCCACCACCCAACACCCAGCACAAATTACCCTAACACCCAAAACTAAATACCCAGCGCCAACAAACCCTCGCTACCCCCATTACTGTACCCTCCCACACCAAACCCCTCTCCACACTCCACACTCCTCTTCCACACCTCTTTCACACGCCTTTTCCACACCTCTTCCCCCAAACACGAGCCCACCATAGCAACACAGATCGTACGAAAGGAAAACCAGGAGGGAACCACATTCTCTTATAGGCTGCGGGCCCCCGATGTCTCCATCAGATGCAGAAAACCCATTCGCTCAGCCACTCATAATAATCCATAATAATAATAATAAATACATTCTAACAAGAAACAATGAATATAAAATATAGTGCCAACAGCAGTTAAAACATTACTACAGCCGACTCTTCTTTACTAAAGAAGCTTAATAAATTAATTAAATCGCACATGTTAGAGATGACTAAAAGTGCTGCGATTTACTACTTATAATTACAATTTGAAAAGCTGCAATTAGTATTATCCATACAGCAAACATTGTAAGGGGTGGTTATGAAAAGGAAGCGGTTGAAAGGAGGCATCCCTTTGGCAAGGGATTTTGGGAAGTGATGTCTTCCTTCATAAAGGTATAAGTAAAATAAGAAATAGGAGGAAGGCATCGAAAGATAGAAGGGAAACATTAAATAAGAAATCTGGAAAATATATTTCTGAGCATAATTGCAGATATAATCAGGAAATGGAATATATATATGCAAATAAATTCACATAAAGTAATTAAGGAAAGATTGATACTAATTAGAAATAAGTGTGTGTGTGTGTGTGTGTGTGTGTGTATGATTATGCAATAATGATGCTTGCAGTAATTATTGAACCCTATGCTTTAATATAAAGTATGAATAATAAATTCTTATTTGATTGACACTAATGATACCTGCTGAGTGATAAGAACAGATCAATGGAAGGAAGTAAGGGATCAGATCAGGACAATCAGCATTGCTCTATCATTTAGCATCAGTGTTCTGATTTCAGATTATATCGGGCAGCATGATTATTTTATGGTTTCAGATTTAGGAATTAATCTATATTATGGTAGGATCTTTTATATGGGATCATAATGTATTGCTCAGGTATAGTTGATGATTCATGCACATGATTACTTATATCTTGCAATTAATATATTGGTGATAGATCATCAATAAGAAATGGCGTAAGAGATCTGCATAGCATTTCTAGTATAAATATGCATTATTACTGTAGGCAAAGTTGGAAAACTCAACTCGGCAAAAAACTCACCGAGCCCAAAATTGACAAATCAACAAAAACTTAGAGAAAACTCAACAACTTTTTCGTTTTTTTTTTGCGTTTTTTGCATTTTTTATGTATCCAGTGAGTCTTTTGTAAAGACTTCCAAGTTTTTGGAAAACACTCAGCAGGAAGACTTAGCGAGTTAAAGTCATAAAGACTTGTAGGGTAAAAAAACTTGAGAGCTTTTCAAGACTTGCCAAAAACTCGGAGAGTCTACCAACTATGATTGTAGGCATGGATTTGGATGTTGTTATTGAGAATGCCATAACATGTATGGATACTATTGAATATTAATACCTAAGGATAAATCTAAGTGTTTGAATTTGTTTGAAAACCTGCTCAGGAGGAAGGGACTGAGAAAGTGGTGCCTAGAAACCCCACTTAAGATCCACCTATTCCCAATGCCAAGAGGGGCCATGGATGAGTGGAAAGTCCACTTAAGATCCGCCTTGTCTGAAGGCAGGGATAGGCCATGGATGGGTGGGGGTCCCACTCAAGTCCGTCTGAACCAAAGAAGGGAAGGGCCATGGAGGGGTGGTAGGCCTAGACCACTATAAGCTCCGCTGGCTTCCTCCAGTAGGCAAAGTGTTTTCTTAGTACATAATAGTTACATTTGAGATCAATCAATGAATATGATGCCATTATGTTAATGCTAACAATATATGTGTGTGTATGTTGGATTGTTGTTCATGTGGTGAATGCAGGTTTCGATCCAGAATTACTTCATTAAAGAGGACATTCATTTGAGAAGGTGAAACCCTAACCCTAATTGGCAAACAATAAGCAAAGTCTAGGGAAAATTAGGACAAGGGACATTACAGAGGATGAACAAGGATATGCGTAGGGAGAAACAAATTGGTGTTGCTAAGTTGATGGTACTAAGAAAGGAATGCGCTTGATATAAATAACAATAGGCATTTATTCATGGTGTGCCATTAAACCCCTATGTTGGCGTGAATGTATGAACTGCTTAACCTCATACAATCTGGGCGATTTAGTCCTTTGGTAATTGTTGTGGAGGGTAGCTTGATAGTTGGTGCCATAAGAATACCTTGGGAACAATCTATGTGATCAAGGTGTGAGGAGAAATCCTGTATGTGCAACACACTTTCCATAATGAGGATGTGTCTGAGAGTCAAAGGAAAATATGGCAAGTGCGATACCCATTAAGGAGTCGCACCATATATTATATGAGGGTGACATTTACAATATAAGGAAGCCACCAAACTGAGCAATAAAGCCGCTGACTAGGTAACTTGCTACAAGGCACAAGAAGAGCTGCCTTAAGGAGTTGCGCAATAAGGAAGACTGTATGAAGGGAGTTAAAGTTGGAAACTGAGCAATAAAGCCGCTGACTAGGTAACTTGCTACGGGGCACAAGAAGATCTGCCTTAAGGAGTTGCACAATAAGGAAGATTGTATGAAGGGAGTTAAAGTTGGAAACTAGGAAGCTAATTGTCCTGAGTAGAGTGGTGTCAAATGTTTTTGCTCTTATTGGAAAATTAATCTTTGAATATTTTGAGGTCAAACATATATTCATTTCAAGTCTTTATATTCTGCAATTATTATGCACATGAGCCATAATTAAGATGAGTTGTTTGGGTCAATTAATTTGTATATTCTATCTTTGAATTTTGGACTGTTCTGAATGTTTATTAAATACTGCAAAACCAAGATTATATCCATCTGCATACAAACAACTAGTCCAAATCTATTTATGCCAATTGTTTGACCAATTGTCTTTGGAGAGATAAGGAAAAGGGGAAAAATCATAAAGTATTAGTAAATTTCAGTGAGGATGCATTGGTTGAAATAATTGCAATGAGTAATATTAGCGTGGGAAAAGTGGCAAGGATTCCAATACAAAATCCAGATGTTCAAACTATTTTACAAAATAACAACCAAGTGAACAGGGTGGAATTGTAAAGAAATTTGGTATTAAATCAGGTGGGGATCTTACAATGAATTTCATCATAAGGCTACCCAAGGTATAGGGTAAGGATTATATTTATGTTGTGGTGGACAAGTTAACTAAATATGCTCACTTTTGCACCATATCCTCTGAATATAAGGCACCACAGTTTTGTTTTGTTTTTCACAGAGGTGTTCTGGTTGCATGGGTTGTCTAAAAACATTGTTAGTGATTGGGACAAGTTCCTTAGTGTGTTTTGGCAAGAGCTCTTCAGATTAGCAAGCACAAAGTTGACACCAAGCACAAGTTATCACCCATAGACAGATGGATAGACGGAAATAGTTAACAAGTGGGTTGAAGGGTATTTAAAGAATTATGTGGCAAGAGATCAGAAGGCGTGGGTTAAGTGGTTGTATTAGGGAGAACATTACTACAATGCCACTTATCACATGAGTATAGGCATGACACCCTTCAAGGCTTTGTATGGATATGACATCACCTCTTTTGTAGATTTGGTTATTGCGGATAGCAGAGCACCTCAAGCCAGAGATTGGATGTAAGAACATCAGAATATTATGAAGGTTTTGAAGGAGAATATTCAGCAAGCTGAAAACCAACAAAAGGTGTACACTAATAGGCATAGGACAAAGAGGACATTTGAGGTTGGGGATATGGTGTACTTACGAATGCAGCCCTATAAACAATCCTCACTTAAGAGGAATGGTGCAGAACAATTAAAACCTAGGTTCTATGGTCCCTACGGGATTATAATAAGGATTAGGGAAGTTGCCTATTAGTTAAAGTTATCTAAGCATAATAAGATTCACAATGTGTTCCATGTTTCTTGCCTTAAGAAGGCGTTGGGACAACACATTACACCCTCAATAGAGTTACCATTGTTGGATGAAGAGGGCAAGCTGATTTTAATTTTGAAAGCTATCATTGATGTCAGGGAGAAGAAACTTAGAAACAAGAGTATTCCAGAATACTTGGTTCGTTGAAAGAATTTGCTTGCACAAAATGCCACATGGGAAGGAGAGTAGATTCTTCAACACCCAAAATTGCAATTTTTTGAGGACAAGCAATTTCAAGGAGGAAGGACTGTGATGTCCCCTTCTTCGATTAAACATTCGGGGAAGTTTCATTAGCCTACTTTATTCCTGTAGGCTAATTCAGAAAATTGGAAAGGGAATAATTTAATTAAATTAAGTTGCCTTAAATTAATGTTGTGGGTGACTTGTATTTAATTTTTTTATAAAGTGACTTAAGATAGGTTCAAAAAGCAAAAATAATAAAGTCATTTTATGTGGGCCTAATGGATTATTATTTTAATAAAAGGTGAATTTAAAAATATAACTTTCGGAAAGTTCCATCAAAGGTTATAAAAAGAGGATGAAGATGTTCATTTGCACATTTTTTGGTCATTTTTCTAATTTCTCGTTGTGAAGTTTGGACTACATGTTCAACTTAAAACCCTAGGACGAAAACCCTACAGGCAATTTGGCTTCAAGGATGAAATATTTCTTCATATTCAAATCAGAGGTGGATTCAAACAGGATTCACAGTTACATTTAATGGAGAAACAAAGATATTGTTGCCAGTTGCAAGTTCTAAGAATTTCAAGTACAAATTTATTGGGATTTGCCAGAAATAATAAAGTGTTGTGTGTGTGAGTGCGAGAAAGATCAAAGGTTATAGTGCAATACATGCAATTGGAAGAAGTGAATTAAAAATCAAATATTTTAATTTGAGTTCACTCAACCGAACCATTTCCTAGTCCATTCCAAGGGGCATACACTTATCAAATAGCAAAGAAGGGGCGATGAATTTGTTAGAAGGCTTTGTAAGCATTTGTAAATCATACAGCAGCCTTTTGTAGGCTATACAAGCCAGTGCAACATTTTTCCAGGGGTGTCGCAACTTTAATTCAGTTGCCACACCACTCTCAAAGGCAGCCTTACCTTCAGGAAGGGGGGCCATACAGCTATAATGGAGGGATGAGAGTGCTAAGGGGTTGCTGATTGATCTTTATGACATCCTCCAGCTGAGATCAGCAATTTTATATATAAATATGTATATTTTGGTTAGTGTTATCAATTCTATTTGGTATTTCTAATTGTATTAGTTTACAAAAGCAATTTATATATTTATTAAATGGCAATTGGTGCATATGTCATTCAATAATTTTGTAAAGGAAAAGCTGTTCCCAACATTTAGAGTGGTGAAATTTAATTTTGTGGTAATTATTTATGATATCATGTCAAAACAATAGTGAGTGCAAACTATTTGATAAAATGTTTGGATAATAAAAATTGTAAAATCTACAAGCTTTGGTAAAAAAATCTGGGTGGAATATTACAGAGATGAGAAGGGGACAATCTGCCATCCCTGCACCTGTAGCATGTTTTTTTTTTTGAAAGGTTGTAGCTTTTTTTAGAACATTTTTATATGTTGTTTGTGGGCCCCCACACCCCTTTAAGCCCTAGCATAAGAAAAGGAAGACTCTATATCTAATATTTGTTCATTTCTACATGCAAAAAAGATTTGCAGCCAAGTTGCAAAGACAAGCCAGCAAGGTTTGAAGGTGCAGTTGGAAAAACCAACATTGGTTAGCACTACTAGTGAGTAGTGAGGTAGCAACTAGGAAGAGAAGTGAAAGACGTATGTTAATCTTCCATTTATTTTATTTTTCAATTTTTTTCAAAGTTTAAAGAATGAAATTTATGATTTTTTTTTCTATTTTCAGTTTCCGAATTCCACTTGCATAATGTTTCACAAAACAAAACAACATGAGCAGCAACAGTATTGAGCATGATAAGATGGAAGAAAGAATTGAAAACCAAAATGCTAAGTTACCGGGTCCTTCATATTTGAACTAGGTATGTGTGTGGGTCCGATACTAGTCCTGGTACGATTTGGGTTCGTCCTTGGGTACGGCCAGGGTACTGCCCAGAAAAATGCTCCCCAAAAAATTATTAAATATAGCTCATAAACATAAACCAAATAGGGTACTCCTATAGAAAAGATGTAGCATAATAGGTATATCATTTCTAATTGTTGAACAACTCTTGTGATGGAGACAAAATCAACCATAATGAGGATTTATTATGTATTCCCTGTAATTGGCGCGCAGAAGATTGTGCCGAAGAATGAGACATATCCAGCAATACCACAACTATAAAGTAATTCTGAGTTCAACCTATAAATTGTAGCGTCATACCATAAAATATATGTGATTTGAATATATGTATTCCTGTACTTGTACCCAAGGAAAAAAATTGTTCTGTCATACCAAGTTCCAATACACGTACCTACACCCATAGCCAAACCGGCAACTTATCCGAAATATGAGATTTGCAAGCTCACTTGAGGGTTCATTGGGGTTTGGGAGTGCTATGGGTGAAGAGGGACAGCCACAAAATCCATTTGATTGCCCTTAAGAAGTTCTAAAACCTTATGCAAAAGGCCCCTTTAATTCCAAAAGACCTCTTCTTTAATTTGTGATAGCCCTAGACAAAGATAAAAAGAAAAATTCAAGGGGTACTAGAGTATTGTTGTGTAACATTTGTAAAACTGATTTTAGAGGGAGCTACACAAGAGTGTATTGTCATCTATTGGGTTATACAAGACAAGGGGTGAAGGTTTGTAAAGAGATAAAGGAAGATGAAAGGGTAGAGGTTCATAGATTGCATATGGAGGCAGAATCAAGGTCTAAGGGGTTGCTAATGCCAACATAATAAACACAATCAGCTATGCATATGCCCTCTATGGTTGGTAGTGGTAGTGGTAGTGGTGATGTTTCCACAAGAGGGAAGAGGAAGATTATTACTAGTGAGCAACCAGGGATAGTTGCAGGTTTGTTCAATGTGCATGCACGAGATGTGCCAGTGTCTTCCATTGCTAAATTTTTCTATTCCCATGCCATCCCATTCCATATAGCATGTTCTCCTTACTTCAAACAAATATTCAAAGATGTAGCTTTTGTTGGTCCCTCATTCACTCCCCCTAGAGAACATAAACTACACACTACCCTCCTTGACAAAGAATATTCCAAGGTGAGTTTGGTGATGGAGGAAATTAGATAGAGTTGGATTAGGATGGGCTGCTCTACTATCATGGATGGGTGGACCACTATTAGACATTGGCCACTTATCAACATATCATAGTCACATGTTCAGTTGGCTCTTATTTTCTTAGGGCTATTGATTGTTTTGGGAAGCACAAGGTTGCAGAATTCCAATTTCATATTTTGAGCAATGCCATAAAGGAGCTTGGGGCCTCAAATGTTGTACATGTGGTCATTGATTCGGCACATGTGTGCAAATTAGTGGGCATGATGGCAGAGGGTGCTTACAAGCACATCTTTTGGACTCCATGTGTTCATGTGTGTCATGTCCCCAATCCACCCCAGCTCTAATTTCAAATTTTGGAGGGAAAATAGTGTTTTTCTATTTTTCTTAGTCATAATTTATTGTTGCCAAGAGATCATATTTTGCATAGTATCTTACAATAAGTGATTATTACAATTCTGCTATTTTCTGAGTCATCAGTTATTGTTGCCAAGAGATCATATTTTGCATAGTATCTTACAGTGGTATCAGAGCGTTGGCATCTTGCCAGCTTGTGTACCCTTTCATGAGTGACAGAGATCTGAGGTACCATCTTAAGGAGAAGAAGGCTACCATGGGTGACAAAGAGGACGAAGGACAACAGTTTGTTAGGGAATCCAAAGAATCCCAATCCAACATGAGGGAAACCATGGTGGAAATGATCCAACTATTGAGAGGTTTGAACCAGCAACTAGGTGCTGGTAGGGCTACACCAAATGGAGTTGAGAGTAGCAATTCAGGTGTGATGAAACCAACAACCTCTACAAAGACTTTCAGAGCAAGATTCTTGGACAAAGGCAAAAAATGAATCAAAAGTGCCACCTGAGCAAGAGGATGACATTGCTAGACTATACAATGAATACCATTCTCTAAGTGCAACCATTCACAAAGCTATGACTTTTACTGAGTTTCATGACATGAAAATGAGGGGGCATAGGAGGAGAAGGTATGAAGATAGAAAAGATATCCAGCATCGCTTGGGTAAGATCACCATTCCAATTTTTGATGGATCTAGGAATTCTTTAGCAAGGGCTTGGTTGCAGAAATTAGGCACATATTTCTCCTTGTAACCAATGTATGAAGAGGAAGCCATCAAATTTGCCACCTTGCATCTTACGGGCTTGGCCCATGAATGGTGGTATCATGGTATGGTGACACAAGGGCATGACTCCATCACAACACTGGAAGATTTCAGTCAGAGATTGACATAAAGATTTGATAGGAAAGATCTAGAAATCCATTTCTGGGAATTAGCACAGCTGAGGCAGGAGGGTAAAGTGGATAATTATGTTGCTAAATTTGAGAGACTTGCAGTAATGGTGTTGGATGTGACAGAGAGGAGACTCATAGTCCTCTTTGTTGAAGGCCTTTCGGAACCCCTTAGAGGATTGGTGAAGGCATTTGATCCTAGCTCGCTACAAGATGCCATTAGGAGAGCCTTGAACTTGGAAGATTCGGCAACTAAGGATAGATCATACTCCAACAAGGCACCTCCCATTGTACCCAAGAAGTTTCCTCAAAAAGACATTCCTCCACCAAGGACAGTACCACCCAAACCCAGCCAATTGGATATATCTAAGAATAAGCTCCGAAGGAAGAAGTTATGTTTCAATTGTAGGGAGCCATGGCAGCCCAGTCATCATTGTTTGGGGAAGGGCCATATACATCATTGTTTTGGGATTGAAGGGAACCATATACAGTGCTATACATTGAGGTAGATTCAGATGAGGGTTTTGAGGATGAAGTTGTTGACCCAAAGATAGTTGTGATTGAAAATGAGCACGAACCTAAAGATGATGGGCATCCAAGGGGAACACTTGCAGTGCTATCAGGGGCACCGAGGTGTCATTCATTTCGGGTCAAAGGAGTTTTGCAGGGGCAGTGAGTGACTATTTTGATTGATAGTAGGGCTACCCACAATTTAATTGATGAGAGGTTGGTGGCTAAGTTGGGATTGAAGACCGAAGACTTTGAAGAATTTAATGTCACAATGGTTGATGGCTACACTCTACCTTGCAACCAAAGGATTCAACAACTGAATTTGATTCTTGGCGGCCATAAGATGAGGGATGATTTCTATGTGACTGACATTGGTGACATAGAGGTGGTTCTAGGAGTGCAATGGTTGCACTCACTTGGAGAATACATGCATAATTATCAAACTATGCAATTGAAGTTCAAATCTAATGGAAAGGAGATAGTCCTTCGTGGCCTTTCTAATGGAGGCCCAATGGTGGTGTCAGCCAAGCGTATGGAGAGGGCTTTGAATAGAGATCAAGTTGCTTGGGCAGTTGAATGCTTGATCACGGATACAAGGCTTTCCAAGGAGGGGAAAATTTTTCATGTTGATATTCAGCCCATCTTGGAGAGTCATAGTAAGGTTTTTGATGATATACCTCATGGCCTACCTCTGAAGAGGGGTTTTCAGCATGTGATTGAGCTTGAAGAAGGGGAAAAACTGGTCATCACTACACCCTACCATCATCCACGGGCCTATAAGGAGGAGATTGAGAAGACAATCAAAGAGCTACTTGACATGGGGCACATACGTCCAAGTTCTAGCCCTTTTGCTTCATCAGTGGTGTTAGTTGAGAAAAAAGATGGGACACTCAGGATGTGTATAGGCTATAAAGCACTCAACAAGAAAACGATCAAGAACCACTATCCAATTCCCAGGATCGATGAATTGTTAGATGAGCTCCATGGTGTAGTATACTTCTCCAAAATTGATTTGCGTTCGGGGTACCACCAGATAAGGATGAGAGGGGAGGATGTTCACAAGATAGCTTTCAAGTGCCATTATAGACACTGATTTTTTGGTCATGCCTTTTGGATTGACCAATGCCCCTGCTACTCTTCAGCCATGCATAAATAAGGTATTCATTATTCAATTGAGGAAATTCGTATTGGTTTTCTTTGATGACATCTTGATCTACAATAGGACATGGGAGGATCATTTGAAGCATATAGATGAGGTACTTAGCATTCTTGAGCAGCATTCATTCTATGCTAAGGTATCCAAATGTGAATTTAGGATGACTAAAATTTTGTATTTGGGACATATGATTAGTGCCCAAAGGGTGAGTGTTGATGAGGAAAAGATCAAGGCAATCCAAAATTGGCCTCAACGAAGGACCTTGTCACAATTGAGGGGATTTGTTGGCTTATGGAGCTACTATAGGAGGTTTGTGAAAGGTTTTTCACAACTTGCAGCTCCTTTGACCAATTTGACGAAGAAGGGGGCTTTCTCATAGAGTCCTACAATGCAACAAGCTTTTGATAAGCTTAAGGAGGTAATGAGTTCATGCCCTGTTTTGGCTATACCAGATTTCTCACTTCCTTTTGTACTTGAGTGTGATGCTTTAAGAGAGGGCATTGGAGCACTTTTGATGCAAATTAGACATCCAATAGCATATGAAAGTAGGAAGCTCAAGGATTTGGAGAGGGGCTTCTCCATTTATGACAAGGAGATTCTACCTATCATGCATGCTCTTGCCAAATTTAGACAATACTTGGTGTGTGGGAGGTTTGTACTCAAAATAGATCATAATAGCCTCAAATTCTTCCTCAATCACCGTGACTTGAATGATAGGCAGAAAAAATGAGTAAGCAAACTTCAAGCCTATGATTTTGATATTGAGTATGTGAAGGGAAAAAACAATGTGGTGGCTGATGCACTCTCTAGGAAGCCTTATTTTTGTTCTATTTCTGATATATCTGCTGATTGGAAGGCTGCCATAATGGTTGGATATGCCAAGGATTCCCTTGCTACTGACATTTTAGATGGGAGGTTGCTTGATGATAAATACAAGGTGGTTGAAGACCTTATACTTTAAAAAGATTGTGTGTATCTTGTGCCAAAATCTAAGGTAAAAGAGCAGATTATGATAACATGTCATGACACACCTCTTGCTAGTCACCCAAGTTTTTGTAAGACATACAAGCAAGTAAGAGAGCGTTTTTCATGGAAATGACTAAAAAATGATGTATTGCAGCATGTTAGGGAGTGTTTGGTGTGCCAACAAAACAAGACCAAACATGCCTTTCCAGCTGGGTTGTTGCAGCCCTTGCCCATCCCAAATCAGAAATGGGAAAGCATCTCCATGGATTTCATTATGGGGCTGCCAAAGGTGCAAGGTAAGGACTGTATTTATGTGATGATTGATAGGCTTACAAAGTATGCTCATTTTCATGCCATTCCTTCAGATTTTAAGGCTCCACAAGTTGCTGATTTGTTTTTCAGAGAGATATTTAAGTTTCATGGGTTACGCAAGAACATTGTAAGTAACAGGGACAGCAGGTTTATCAGCCTATTTTGACAAGAGCTCTTTCAATTGACTCACACGGAATTGACTCCAAGCACTAGCTACCACCCCCAAAAAGATGGGCAAATTGAAATAGTAAATAAGTGGATTGAAGGCTACCTAAGGAATTATGTTATAGGGCAGAAAACAGATTGGATCAAGTGGTTACATTTGGGGGAGTTTTGCTACAACACCATGCATCACATGTCAATAGGCATGTCACCTTTCATGGCACTCTATGGTTATGATGCTACTTCATTGTTGGATTTAGTCTTGACCAATAGTAGGGTTCCTAGAGCAAGCGATGTGATGTAGCAAAGCATGGATATCTTGAATGCCCTCAAGGAGAACTTACAACGTGCACAAAATCAGCAAAAAGATTTATGCAGATCAGCACAAAATTGAGAGAGTTTTTGAGGTTGATGATATGGTCTACTTGAGGTTGCAGCCATACAGGTAGTCTACCCTCAAGGGGAGTGGTGCTGAAAAGCTGAAGCCAAAGCTTTATGGACCCTATCGGATTGTGAGGAAGATCGGCGAGGTTGCATATGAACTAGAATTGCCCAAGGACAACAAAATTCACAACATTTTTCATGTGTCATGCCTCAAAAGGGAAATCGGATAGTAGATCATGCCTTTAGTTGAGCTGCCCCCTCTTGATGATGAAGGCAAGATGATACTTTAACCTAAAATAGTCCTAGATGTGAGGGAGAAAAGGCTAAGGAACAAAGTCATTCCGGAATACTTGGTGAAATGGAAGAACCTACCTATTGAAAATGCAACGTGGGAAGGCGTAGAGATTTTCAAGCATCCAAATTCGAGGTTGCTTGAGGACAAGCAACATTTGGGAGGGGAGGAATATCATGTTCCCAATCCACCCTAGCTCTTATTTTGAATTTTGGCGAGAAAATAGTGTTTTTCAACACTACAATAAATTAATTATGCAAATTTAAATAATATGAAACATTATAATATTTAATTTAATAATAATATTTTGAATTTAATAATAATATTTCAAACAAATTCCAATCGATCTCCTTTGGTGGGCGATCTTCTAGTAGGTATATATAATTATTTGTTTGAGTCGAATTAGGCATCATGGATGGACAGAGTGTTTGAAGGCATGTTGGAGACGAAAACCTCTTGTTGCTTGCGCCTAGGTGAGACAAACCCCCTCATTAGGCATCCGTGATTTCATTGCTCTCCACTCAGTTTGCTAGTCGCTGATTTATTTTTGCACATCACAGGCTGAAGTAAGTCCCTGGGCGATTCTAAGGAAGGCGATTATAGGAGTAAGGGGCGGAGCCTTTGGCTCTCACCTTACTTAGAAATTATACCATTGCTAGTTGTGAAACACCAAGGCATCTGGAGAAATTGTGGGAAGTTGGGCGCCACTATAAGGGTGTCACTCTCACCTCACACAATTCATCCCTTGTATTCCTAGTTTGTTTTCATACCAGCCCATGAATTGTGCAAGCAGATTTGGACATTCGTATTAGTCATTTTTGCGATCTGAATCGTCTGGATGGCGAACTAAGGATCCTATCTATTGCTCTACGATTCATATTTCTCATGTATGAGCATTCTCTGTGACTGCACATGGATCTGCAACTGGCCTAGGTCAGCGAATATTCTTAGTCACCACCCTTTCTGAGCATAAACTGTAACTATTTGTTTGAGTCATCTTTCAGATCTGATTGTGTACCATTCCAATTATCATTCATGATATATTGTGAATTGAGGCGATCGCCAATTTAATGTTACATGTCAGAGGTGGCAATACTTACAAGGTTATTTAATATTCTATCAATTTCTGCTATTGTTCTCTTTCAGAATATGAGTGCAAGGGTTGTGAGTTTATAAGTGATTATTACAATTTTGCTATTTTTTTGAGTCATCATTTATTGTTGCCAAGAGATCATATTTTGCATAGTATCTTACAATGTGTTGAACAACGAATTGAAAGACATTGGGAAGATAAATTGGGTGCAGTAACAGGTGATAGGAGCTAGAGATGTTCAGATGTTTAATTGCAACCACCACACCTCACTTGCTCTCTTCAAGACATTTTCAAAGAAAGAATTCCTCAAATATGTGGAGACAAGGTATGCTAGTTATTTTATTTTGTTAGAGAGGATGCTTGAGGTGCAAGAGGCTCTATAGTTGATGACGGTTAATTTAGAGTGGAGTAGATGGTCTACTTGTAAGAGAGGGGGACCAACCACGTTCAAGACACCAGGTCACAGAGAGCCAAGAGCAAAAAGCTGCCCTAATTTACCTCACTCTAAAGGGGTGTCTTGAAATGAGGGACGAGAATGATGAGGACTATAAGGTCCTTCAATCACTCTGCAGACCCGAAATCCAAAATGGGGCTAGGCGAGCTAGTTTTTGGGTTCAACACTGCACCTCAGGTAGCTCTGTACTTCAGGACAAAAGTGTGGTTCTGGGACGACAGGGCGGTGCGCTGGTGACTCTCAAGTGCAC
Organism: Sequoia sempervirens; assembly: GCA_007258455.2. Classification (NCBI taxonomy): domain Eukaryota; kingdom Viridiplantae; phylum Streptophyta; class Pinopsida; order Cupressales; family Cupressaceae; genus Sequoia; species Sequoia sempervirens. The sequence continues at coordinate 24,487 of VDFB02252021.1, read as the reverse complement.
AGGCGTCCGTACAACCAGAGGACCAAAAATATAGTAAGAACCGCTAGAAAACAAGCTGACGGCCTAGCTAGTTATTTTTTAGGGGAACAAAATAGAACTATGAAATAAGAGAGATACAAACGAATATGATAAAGTATATATATTAAAGCTAAGGTGACGATGATAATCTCACAAAAGAGCCTGTTCGCCAGCTAGCTCCAAATGCACGTCCACCTACACACAAGAAAGAGGGAAAATTGTTGGGGGATGTATAGGGGTCTACTTCAGTCAGACCCCCGTTTTAGTGTTTCCACCTCCATGGACAGCCAAGATAGCAACAATAGAGAAATGTATGATAAAGGAGAAAAGAAAGCAGAGAATACAATAAACACTACAAAACAATAAAGTGCTACCCAACCAAATCGTAAAGGAGAGGATTGGAAATGCTTACCACCTCCACCAAGAGCTCACTAGCTAATGGAGGAGAAAAGAGAACTCAAACCCCTGTTGCAATGGTTTGTTCCACACTTGCTCTATGGAGTTGATGGAGTGTTGTTGCTGCAATGGAGTGTTGAAGTGTTGTTGAGAGTGCTTGAGAATGCAAGAAGTGATTGCTAGAATGCTTAAAGAGTTCAAGAGGATGCCAAAGGATGAAATGAAGTGAGAATGGATCAATTTGAAGGAAGAATGAGCAAAAATAAGGCATTTTCAAGTCGGTTGGTCGAAGAGGGATGTTACAAACCATTCCCAATAGAAAGTGTAACGCCTCTGCCAACTTAAGACGCAAGAATCCATTAGGGACGTAAGCACGCTGTGCAGACGTCTGAATGTGGTGCGGGCGTCCCCTGACAGTCATTCTTCTACCGACGCAAAAGACAGATGCCAAGTGGAACGAAGGCAGTGGGCTGATGTGGAATTTCGCCTTCGGATTTGGTTTTCTAAGGTGAGGAAGTGTAAAAGGGGAATTTGCATAAGGGGTGCAAATTCGCTCCTATACATTTTGCTCCCACTTTAGCGAACACGAATACTGATGAGTGCTTTGGTAAAGTAGATCGAAGAGTGAATAGGGTTAGAAATTTATACCTGAATCGTCGAGGAAGCAAACCGCAATTTGGGGAGCTCAAAAGTGCAGGGTAGGAAAAGGACTTCATAGCCCCGCAAAACTATGAAGCTAAAGAATGAAAGCATCTTACAGGCCTGCAGACCTGCAAGGAGGCAACCCCCAAGATCTCTCACATGAAGGAAGCCCCGAGAAGTAAGCACCTCATGGGCCCGCAAACTTGCAAGGAAGGTATCCTCCAAGATCTCTCACATGAAGGAAACCCAGAAAAGAGCCTTACAGACCCACAGACCTGCAAGGAGGCATCCCCCAAGATCTCTCACATGAAAGAAGCGCAAAAAGCACTTTACAGACCCGCAGACCTGTAAGGAAGGTGTCCAAGATCTTTCGCATGAAGGAAACCTAAGAAAGCGCCCTACAAACTCGCAGACCTGTAGGGAGGTATCCCCCAAGATCTCTCACATGGAGGAAACCCAAAGAAAGCGCTCTACAAACCCGCAGACCTGCAGGGGAGAGACCCCTAAGATCGCTTGCATGGAGGAAGCTCAAAGGAAGTGCCCTATAGACCCACAAATTTGTAGGGAGGTATCCCCCAAGATCTCTCACATGGAGGAAACCCAAGGAAGGGGACTCCGCAGAGTTGGAAAGTGGCTTTTATAGGCGCACTTGCAAAGCGACGTCTACCCACAGATAGAACACGTCAGAAAGTGGCCACACAGGAAAGTAAGCGGATAGTCATGCAAACTACCGAAAAGTTTGAAAACTTTCAAAGGGGTTCCTTGGGAACCCGGTGTGAAGAAGGGGTCCACTCAAGGGACGCACTGTTCGAAAGTACGAAAGAGATCTTTCTTCCTCGGATTGATTCATCATCAAGGAATCCTTTTGAAAAATGTTCACTTCATCAATGAATTCGAAAGGAAGAAAATGCCCCCATGCGAGGGGAAGGTCAAAGTTGCTCCCACCTCGAAGGGAAGGTTCTCAAGTTCTTTCTTTACGAACCCATGATGAAGGAAACATGTTTTGTTAGGGTTTCAAGTCGAGAATGTGATCCTTGAAAGAGTTTGCAAGGATTTTCGAGAAAAGATTCCTTGGCAACGAATGCATTTTCTGAAAATCAAAATGTTATAGAAGTGGCATTGTCACACATGAAAAGGACAATTCAAGCAAAGAAGAGAGAAAAATAAGAAAAGAGCAAAAAAAAAATGAACACAAACGAGGGGCATAGAGGTAGCCTGATATTTCAGGGTCAGAACTGCTCAAAAATATATATGTAGTATAATAATAGTATATAAAATGACCTGTCATCAACCCCCTACTATATCAGACCATGTGAAGAATGTACGAGAAGACAAAGTAAAAATAAAAATTGGGTCAACATGGAAGGGAAGCCTAAATGCCCTCAACGCTTTGCATCATCCTCAATTTTATTGAAAATCAATCACAAACATGGAAGAATAATGATACAAATAGAAGGTTTACGACACAAAAACCACGCCTATATCTGAGTACCAACAAGGGTGACAAGGGTCATCCAGGAACACATAGTACAATCATAGGGGAACACATCACACACACACACACTCATCTAATCTAAAAATAAAGAAGAGCCCCCCCCCTTAACACTGATCAACCAAAAGCTCGTCCGCTTCCCACTCTAGATCATCGTAGGGGGGAGGAGGATGGGCCTGCAGTGGTGGAACGTTAAGAGGAGGAGCATTTGACCCTCCCACAACAAGGGCTAAGAAAGAAGGCCGCAAGGTCCTTTCCAACAAGCTCTTGTGGAGCTAAGGTTAATGATTTTGTGAAAATCGCTAACAAGGCCAGAACTTCATCCAGAGAGTTAAACATGCACTTTACAGGAGTGCCAAGTTTCACCTCAATGGACGGAAAAGGTTGCGCCTAAGATTCACCGCCAGGCTCGTTGAACGATTCGGGAGCGGTGACGAACTCAGGGGAAGCTGGGACTGGTACTGTTACTAGGACAGAACAAGTTAGTGTGGGGCCACCTTTCAGAGAAGGCAGGCTCCTCTTACGTCCTCTGTTGTCGGAAGGACCACTCTCCACCTTTTGCTCTGTTGGGGGACATGAACTCCCCACAGACGAGGCGAGAGGTACAGAGGAAGAGGAGGAGAAAACTACAACAGATACCACCGAAGTATTCGACATATCTATGGGCTTAGGGAAAGGAGGGACACCTGGAAGGGACATCAACAAGGGTGGCTCCACTGAAGGAGCGATGAACACCTACACCTTTTTGGGGTCAAATGCATTCGTACTCATAGCAGAAGCCAGAAGCGAGATTGAACTAGTTTGAACGAAAACAAAGGGAAGGAGAGAGGAGGATGTGGCAAGAGACCCTGATACAGGGGCGGTCATCTCCTCTTCCTTCCTCTGTAAGGCGGCCTGCTCAGCCATGAGAGCCTCTCGCTGGTGCTTGCGCTCACGCACAAGGTAGTTTCTACAACTCTTCGAACTGGAGGCCAGAGGCTGTGAAGGAACAAAAGGCTCTTACTCGGCCATGGGAGTATCCACTACAGCTATTTCCGGTGGAGGAACAGACTCCTGAATGGGAGCAGGAGGAGCAGGTTGAGAAGCAGCGGGGGGAGTTGACTCAAGTGCCTTAGCAACGGACCTTTTCCCGTTTACTGCTTTGGGAGAAAAAGTGGTAGGAGGCCGCATAGGCCCAGACATAGAGGATTCCCCACGGGAACCTTTCTTCCTGCTATACCGAACAGGCCTAGGCTCCGTGGGCAAAACAAGAAGCTCAAACATGGGATGCTTGGGCTTTAGCCAAGCGGGCACCATAGGATTCTCTTGCAAACGTGGGACAGAATTTGATGGCGCCTCAACAGGGCGAGAGGAAGCGTTGGGCTGAATAGTGGAAGAGGAAGATGGAGGATCTCGGGACCGCTTCTCTTCTTCCCTTCTACGTTTCTTGGCGGCATCACTGTCAGCTTTTAGGCAAGCCCTATGTGAAACAGCATAAGGCGACGGAGAGTATCTCACTCTCGGCATCAAGTGCCCTCTCTTGTAATTTTGATAAGTTCGGTACAGAAGGTCCTTCCTAGGTGGAAGAGGACCAACAGGCGCAGGCCAAGAGTAATCCAAGGAGTAGCTACCACGAGCAATTGGTGGTTTATAACCGGTGTCATGAATCACATGCACAGAACCCTCGTGGATAAATTTCAGACATTTATGCACAACTGAGGGCACGACATTCATAGCTACTAACCAGGGGATACCCAACTTTACTCTAAAGAGTTCAGATCTAGGGATTATGTCGAACAAAAGCTTCACAGATTTAGGTCCAACCCAAACCGACAAGACTATACTACCCAAAGGGGGTACAAAAAGTCTGTCATGCATGTGGATGGTACTCACAGGTGCATCGTACCCATCTTTGTGCAAAAAGTTGATTAGCATGATCTCCTCAATTATAATGTTCACTTGAGACATCAGATCAATGAGAACACCTGCTACGATGTTTTCGTTGATTCGCGCAAGGATGTAGAGAGGAGATGGTTCCCTATTATAACCCATCGGTAGATCCTGCAAAGTGAAGGTTATACCAGTACCACTGCTCACAGGCGTGCAAAGGGGATAGGTTGATGCAAGAAAGAGGCCATCACATGCAATGAACGATACTCTCTCGGGACCCTCCAAAGGTTGCAAGGTAGGACAGTGACCCAATTAAGGTTTCATTATGCAACACTTTTAGAACCTTCCAACTATGCCTACTAGGGGTCGCAGGTTGGGTTGTGAGGTAAAGGCCTTACAACACTCACACTTACAACACTCTTAGAATACGAGGTAAGGAGCTTTCAGTATCGCGAAACGGAACCAAAATGGTTCATGTCAAGTTCACCAACAATGTAAGAGAGGGGGACCAACCACATTCAAGGCCCCAGGTCACGGAGAGCCAAGAGCGGAAGGCTGCCCTAACTTACCTCACTCTAAAGGGGTGTCTTGAAATGAGGGATGAGAATGATGAGGACTATAAGGCCCTTCAATCACTCTGCAGACCCGAAGTCCAAAATGGGGCTAGGCGAGCTAGTTTTCAAGTTCAACACTGCACCTCAAGTAGCTCTCTACCCGAAGATGAAAGCGTGGTTCCGGGACGACAGTACGGCGTGCTGGAGTCTCTCAAGTGCGCTGGCGTCCATACGACTAGAGGACCAAAAATACAGTAAGAACCACCAAAAAACAAGCTAACGGCCTAGCTAGTTATTTTTTAGGGGAACAAAACAGAACTATGAAATGAGATACAAACGAATATGATAAAGTAGATATATTAAAGCTAAGGTGACGAAGATAATCTCACAAAAGAGCCTATTCACTAACTAGCTCCAAATGCACGTCCACCTACACACAAGAAAGAGGGTAAATTGTTGGGGGCTGTATAGGGGTTTGCTTCAGTCAGACCCCCATTTTGGTGTTTCCACCTCCACGGACAGCCAAGATAGCAACAATAAAGAAATGTATGATAAAGGAGAAAAGAAAGCAGAAAACACAATAAACACTACAAAACAGTAAAGTGCTACCCAACCAAATCGTAAAGGAGAGGAGTGGAAATGCTTACCACCTCCACCAAGAGCTCACTAGCTAATGGAGGAGAAAAGAGGATTCAAGCCCTTGCTACAATGGTTTGTTCCACACTTGCTCTACGGAGTTGATGGAGTGTTGTTGCAATGGAGTGTTGAAGTGTTGCTGAGAGTGCTTGAGAATGCAAGAAGTGATTGCTAGAATGCTTAGAGAGTTCAAAAGGATGCCAGAGGATGAAATGAAGTGAGAATGGATCAATTTGAAGGAAGAATAAGCAAGAATAAGGCATTTTCGGGTTGGTTGGTCGAAGAGAGACGTTACAAATTGTTCCCAATAGGAAGTGTAACGCCTTTGCCAACTTCAGATGCAGGAAAGGACGTAAGCGTGTCGCGCGGGCGTCCCCGACAATTATTCTTCTACCGATGGAAAAGACAAATGCCAAGTGGAATGAAGGCAGCGGGCTGATGTGGAATTTCGCCTTCAGATTTGGTTTTCTAAGGTGAGGAAGTGTAAAAGGGGAATTTGCGTAAGGGGTGCAAATTCGCTCCTATACACTACTGCAAACACTGCGGAAGGAAAAATAATTAAACCACAAATTCTTAATGATAATTGGTGGTCCACTGTGAGGTAAGAAGTTGTTGATTTTTAATAACTTACTAATTTTATTAATAAATTTATAATTTGATTACCGATTTTATTATTAAATTTCTAATTTTAATTTTCTAACTTGTCTTTTTTCAAATTTTTGTTTGCGGATATATTTTCTCCTTCATTTCACCTATTGTGGATGTCATTAGATATGTTGATACGGACTCTCCCAGTCTTGGAGAGATTTATGAGACATTTGACAACATGCTTGGAAAAATAAAGCAAGCAATTTGTAACAGGGATCCTGATTTGGGATTATATGAGCAACATATTAAGCCCATTGTGATGCGGTGGTGGAAAACTATGAACACCCCACTTCATATGGTAGCTTTTGCTCTAGATTCCAAATGGTATGCACCAAAGGCGGGGAGGTTGCCTCCTTGTGATGAAGAAGAGGTGAAAGAAGGTTTAATGAAGGCCCTTCAAAAAATGTATTCAATTGAGGAGTCAAGTTTACTTCACACACAATGGCTTGCTTTTACTAATCTTTGTGGTCCAACATTTGGTAAACTAGAGGCGAAGATAGAGCTAAATTAGCTCAAATAGGTCATATTGGATGGTGGACATGGCAGGGCAAGGATACACCAAGGTTGAGAACACTCACTATTTGCCTCCTCTCACAGGTTGATAGTTCCTCTACCATAGAGAGGAATTGGTCCACATACAACTTCATTCACTCTATCAAGAGGAATAGGCTGACCTCTACATGAGCAAAGAAGTTGATGGTCGGCATAATGCTTTGTGACTCCAAGATCGTCAAAATTGAGAGTATTAGTAGACTCTATCTTGACAGTGGGATTTTGATCCAAAGCACGCCACCCAGATTGATGAGGAGGAGACAAAGGAGGGATTGGTTGGAGTTCCATTAGATGAGGCAGCCCCTCATAGTAGCAGTGACTTGGAGTCAAGCTCCAATTTTGATGCAATGTTGGCAAATGCCAATTAGAGGCAGTCCCATACTTTCTATCACTATGTTTTTGTGACTTTGTCATTTTGACATTTGTAGTGCAAACTTGTAGCCTTTGGGCATTTTGTTGTATTACTATTTTTTTATTTTATATTACATGCACATTGACAATAAATTATGGAAGCAATTAAATATTAACTTGTTCAACTCTCATGTGAACTCTATTGTTGTGTATTAAGGATTCTATAATGTATGTCAATATGATGAATGCCTTATCATTGTTATTGCTATTATCATATGAATATTTGAAATTTCCCTATACTTTTAAAATTTTCTGTATTTTTTATATAGTTGTCCCCTTTGCCATCCTTGCTATCCCCAAAAATGGCCTCAAAATCCATCCCTGTCCCGACATCTCCCTGTCCCGAAAACTTGATGGAACATAGGTCACTCAAATTTTTCACATCATGTGAAATTCAAGTTTCTATAAATATACATTGTAAAGGTTGAATGGATCATCATGGATGCATTTTATACATAGTTGAGAGCCATAGTAAGAGATTTTATTTGTAATTCTTTGATTTTTGGAACAGTCAAATGAGCAGAGGTAGGGAAGAGATCTAAGAGTGCTTTTAGGGGCCAATGTGGCTTACAACTCTTGTATTTTCCATTTTGAAGTAACTAAGTGAGAATTTTCTCAACATTTAGCTGCAGTTTTCATCCGAAGTGGGTTTCTCCAAGGTATATGAGTCCTCTTACATGGTGTTTTGTTCTCTTTATGCTTCATTTCCTTGTGTTTTATATGCTTAACAAATTTCAATCATGTATGCTCTCAATTAACTAAGATTTATATCTATTGTTGGTGAACTATTGGAGGAATATCTGCATTAGTTTATGGATTATCCAACTTGGTGGGAATCTTTGGAGGACCCCATTTGACACTTGTACACTTGATCACAACACTCCATGGATTTTGATGAGTCACAATTCTATGAGGCCACTTGCAATGGTGAGCCATTTTGCATGTTGTTGATTCCATTTGCATCCCATTGCCATTGATTGATTAGAGTGCCTATTTGGAGAGGGGGGAGTTGCTCTTTGAGGAGAATCTTGCATGCCTTGCTTTGATTGCGATGTCTTGGTGGAAGCTGTTACAAATTGTCTCCTTGAGTCTTGTTTTGACCCTCTTGAAGAATGGTGCCACATTTGGAGGGAATTATAATTTTGGGAGTTACATTTGACTTTCCTTGTTTATTGCTTGGGCCCCTTGGGAGAATGATGCCACCTCTTTTGGGAAGAGTTACAATTCACCAAAATTCATGAAACTTATAGGATTGGTGCCACACTTGGAGAGAGGATAAAACCTCACTTGTTGGATTGAGGAAAGTTAGCTTCTGGTCCAGACTGATAGTGTAAGGAGCTGGAATATCTCTCTGCTTGCAAGTCATCGGGAGCTTAGATGAGAGAGCTAGGGAGTACCCAAAAGGATTGGAATTGAGGATAACTCAGCATGTGGGTTTGTTGCAAGTGTTGCACTTGAAGAGTTGGCCTTGTGTGTGTCGTTTTTGTAGGTTGAAATATTGAATTACAAGGAGAAACTCTGTCAAAATTCCATCAGATTTAGATATTGATGTTACATGTTGATTTGTGGGATTGAGTTTATGGTTTGGATGTGTTTGTAAGGAAAGAATCTGATATAAGGTTTCCTTAGTTTTGAGTAATAAAATGTAATGTCCCCTAATTGGGAATGCCCTAAATTTTCCCTAAATCCTTAAAAAATAAGAAAATGGCTTAGAGAATACCTTTCACCTGATTGAAGCCCTGCACACAAATTAGAAACCATTTACCACAATCATACTAGTTAGCAGATTATAACCATTTACCATAATAATAATAATTAGCCGATTATCATAACTAAATATTAGTAAACTCATGGCTAGATTACTAATTCAATCACAAAGCATTTAATATCCTTGGAGGGCTCAACCATAGGAGAGTATGGGAGAACATGACTCGATGGGGTGCCTAGGACCCTTCTACCCTAGGCCCAAAAGAGGGTGTCTTGGCCTCTACCTAGGAGGTGTCCCCTTTCCATTATCCCCTCACCTTGCCAACCATTTCTCTCTCTCTATGATTTGACCTCTTGTGCTGATTCATTGTGATGGAGGGGTGAGATTACAATGGGTGCCCTGAAAATGCCATCTCTCCAAGGCCCAAGGTGCTGTACCATTGGTACCCCAAATGGATACCCCCTTGGCCTCCTTGGGACTACTTGGTCCCCCATTATGTAACTCATTGGTCCTCCATTATGGAACACAGTGGTTCCCCATTATAGGACTACTTGGTCCTCCATTATGGAATACAGTGGTTCCCCATTATAGGATTACTTGGTACTCCATCTTGAGGTGGCATACCTAGGAGAGTGCCCCATCATCGTTCCCCTCTTGTGATCTCAACCCCCTCTATCAAGGTTAAAACATTTAAATCAGATGACAACCAATATTAATCATATTTAAGGAAGCAGCCATAATGGAAATATATCATTAGTATCCTGGATATCTAATTAAATAATCATAATCACTCATACTGAATTATGCTGCACCATATAACTGCAAATCAGATCTCATACCTCCAACTCAGGAAATCGGACTGCTGCACAAATGTTAATTAATTGATTATTTCTGACTGAGAGGATGCAGAACTCTATTCCTTTATCTGATCAGATGATTGATGACTTAATGCCTAGATGTTATTGATTTTCAGACTGAGTCGTTTTGCTCTCCAATCAATCTATTCTTAACACTTAGAAGATATTGTTAGTGTAAATCCAACAGATAAGAATCTATTATCCATACATATATTAAGGCACCATAATTACCTATAAGCTTCAATAATTGCTGCAAGCATCATTATTGCATAATCATGTATAATTCATATATATATATATATGTGTGTGTGTGTGTAATTATATTTAGCCTACTTCCCTTATTGATTTATCCTTTCCCATATATCAGAGTTCTTATTTATTTCTATGTCTTCGTTGCTGTTCCTATACCTCTGTTAGATCTCCCTGACCCAACTTCTTCTTCCCATATATTAAATCTGAGTATATCATATTAACATTTCTGCTGCTATGCTCAGGATATACTGCTCCCGTTTCTCCCCTATTCGCTGTTTATATCTCTGTGTTTTTATCTCCTTATTTTCTCTTCATATATCTTTCCTTAATATGAAGGGATGCATCATTTTAGAGAGAGACATCCTTATAAAAGGATATGTCCTTTTGTTAATAATAAAACACTCATAATATATACTAATCCCTATCGCTGGCCCTTAGTCATATAAATCGCTGCATATGTTAGTAATCGCTGCCTCTTTTCATTTTAGTAACCGTTGCTTCTTTTTGTTAGTAATCGTTGCCTTCACTTCTCCTTATTTTGTCTTTATTCTCAACTCAGCACTCTTTTGTCTTGTTATAAGATCACTTTGTCTCCTTTATGAAATCGTTTTATATTATCTTTTGGCTGTTTCTATATATATTAAATTATTATTTGTTTCCTAAATCACAATATCCTGGAAATGATTTTATTCTTTTTATTAATTTATTTAATTTCTTTATACTGATTGGCCCAGGTTTAGTGATGCGATTTGCAGGGGCATGACATAAAATCCAGCAAGTTTAAGTGATGTTGTGTTTAAAATCTGGTTAAGAAAATCAGCAAATGGTGTTGTGAGTATTATGCTTTTGTAATCTGATTTCCAAAAGCAAGTTGGTGTTTATTTGGTGTGTTTAAGGTCAGGCTTATGTCAGCAAATGGGTGTAATTGGGACTGGTTAAAAGTCAGATTGTGTGTGGATTGTCTAGCCTTTGTGTTGAGATCAATTTGGAAGGGTTGTGTGGTGTTGCTGCAAGGAAAAGGTTGCCATTATTTTGGTGCCCCTATCCTTAACTCGATCTATTTCTTTCCTTGATGATAGTTCTAACACAAGACTCAAAATAAGTGATAACAACATAAACACAGCTTATTCCAGAAAACTCTACTAATACTAAAATAGTCAATTCTTGGATGAGTCCAACAAAACCATAAATCTTCATCTTGAATTCTTCATCTAGAAATTCAAGATCATTATTCCTAAGATTTTGCATGCACCAGTCAGAAGTTGCTCTCTAGAATAGTAATAAAGGCCCATGTCAGTTCAACCATTGCCATAATGTGACAATCACGATTAAAAGTAGGAAAAAATACAAAAAAATTAATGAAAATTTTAACAAGTACATATATGAAGTTAATAACTTACACTTAGATGACTCTTCTTCATCCTCGTCACACCACTTGTTCCAATCAACCTTGATGTATGGAGCTGGTTTTTCATCAGACTTCAGCAGTCTCTTCCACCAGCCTTTTTCAGTCTTGTGCAATGCGCAAATTATGTTCCTAAGTCCAATGTTAACTTTACTTTCCTGCATAGTAAAAATGTCAAGACAGGTTGACACCACATTTCAACAGAAATATATGGCTAGAAAATCTTTACCACGTACTCCAAATGAAAAATGAGGTAAAAAAAGCATAAAAATAAAAAGTGAATAAGAAATGGGTGACAAATAAAATTGTCTTTCAGGAAGCTTATCTCAATAGCCCAATCAAATGAGAATTATAAATATCAACCTGTGTTTGCGGTAGGAATGATGTTTTAAATGAAGATTAGAAGGATTCTGCCAACTCTACAAAAAGTCATCACTAGGTATCTCTAAGAAAAATAAAATCATATCCAAAATGAATGCACTAAAAACATAGTGAAGTACATTTGATGCAATCAAAAGAACCAGGAAATTCAAGAAGCACCTTTCATGACAGTAATTTATACCTCAGGATTTATTTTTCCAAACAGCTCCAGTTCAAACTCAAATAGCTCACCATGAAGACCCTTTGCAGAAAAGCTGAACTTGCCATCAGGTTCAGGTTTAAGATTGACATTTTTAGCATCAGGCAAACTTATTGTCAAGTAAACTTTGTCAGACCGCTGTGCCCAAAGCACTTCAGGGTGGCGACTGCACAAACAAAAATGCAATCAATTACCTTCTTTTCATTGGATTTGAAAATTGCCTGTTAGCTTTCTCAAAGTTTAGTCAAAAGGAATATTACATCCAAAAAAATAAATTGCTAGAAGAGAGATGCTATATGCATGAAACTAGCCTATGTAAACAGAAGAATTGCACACCATAAAATTAGTTGTAGAAAAGATTTTCAACATTACATCAAATAAACACATAATCAGGTTATATCCTGTAAATTAGCTCTTGTTTACATTTTTCACTTTTGAAATAGATATTGATCTCAATGCAGGACTAGTTCTAGTGCTCAGCAGTCTCTGATGCTGCTGAGCAGTTGGTGTTGATATAACAGTCAACTTCCAGCTTATAAGTTCCAAGTAATATAATTGCTGCTAATTTTTGCAAGGAATTGTACCTGACTCACAAGCCTCTAATCCAACCATTTATAAACAACATTTGTACTAATTTAATTTCCAAGGTTTTGCAGGTTCCCTTTGAACTAAACCATTTTGAGCCATAATTGTACAGCACAACAAAGGCATCTTCTTCCTTTTTGAAAAACTGAGCCACATACAGGATGCCTAGAAATCCATATTTGCAAGAGCTGTCTGCTAAACCTGTTTGGGGCATTTCCAGAATAACACGCATTGACCAAAAACATCCACAGAAATCACGGAGACAATACTTTTTTGAAGGCACGAAGATTACACTTGAATTATTTATAGTTATACAATGCATAAATAAGAATATCAATATCTAATGATAAAAAAATTACATTTCTTGATGCCAACTTCATTATTTGGAATTGATACCACAGCAAGTATTTTTAGTTCAGAAAACTGAAAAACTCAGTCACCAAGAAACTTGGGCCAAAGAATAAAGGAGTGGGAGTACATCCTTCCAGAGTCCTTATCCAAAGCCCGCTCTATTCAGGAAGAGCCTCAACACCAGTAGGGACTTAAGCCTGGATCTACAAAATCTAGGAGAAATATCGCTGAAAAATCTATGTACATACATACAAGATTCTCAACATTCACAAGGCCTGACACCCAAGCACAATCAACTAAACAGTAAGGAAGTTGCACTTGGTCAAGTTCTTAATCTTTTATCCATTACAAGGATAAACACTCCACACAACATTTTTCCGTTGATTGTTGTATACATAAATTATTATGGTTCCAGAACAGAAGTACCAAAAATAATTACAAAAGGTAAGCCAGATACATATAAAGGAGACTGTTTTCCATTTACTTTATATACTTCTCAAATTTTATATTCAGGTTAGACCTCAACACGAAGCCTAATAGTAAGTTCAAGCTTTCCAATTCTCTTACACTCGGAATGCCCTATGTTTGTGTGTGTAAACATACATACATATGTGTATATAGTAGAGAGAGAGTGAGACATGCTATTCAACTGAACACCAACAAAATAAATTTGCAGATATAAATACCTAGACCTAAAATGGTAGGTATGAACTGAGAATTACAGATCCAAATAGTTTCTTAATTGTGTGAATGAGGAGAGACTATCTATAACTTCCGTATCAAAGAAAGTTAACAATTTGTCATCTCTCCAATCATCACACATATGGAGCCACTCTAGTAACTGTTAATGATAACATGCAGCGTCGATATAATATTCCAGCATATCAATTGTTCTTGGTTGATAAATTAAATGATAGCCAAGAGGCTATTTAATTTATATATGGCACGAGTTTTTGAAGAAGCTACATTTAATGAAGATTTGTTTGAGGCCGACCTCATTCTACATTATCTACGATTTTCTCTTTTGGTGTGATCTCCTATATTGATTTTGGTGGCCGACTTTCTTCTTGAGGACAACTTTTCTATTATTGGTTGCGTCTCTTATCTCTAGCCGACTTCCATCTAATAAGGTCGCACCCCTTCATATTGTATATATATGAGTTTGCCCTCTCATTGTGATCATCAAAAAAAGTTCGATTCAGTACTTCATTCAAGTGTGAATTTCTTCAAGAGCAGGTTGCGAATTTTCTTCAAGGGCAGATTTAGATATCAAGGAGATGCAGACTATTATCTGTTGTTGCATCTTGTGTAGGTGCTGAATATTGGCCTTGTGATTGGCCTCATTGTAAAGAGAATTGTTGCCACTATTTATATATATAAGAGAGATCTTTGTTGCTGGGTTTTTCTCCCTCAAGATGAGGGTTTTCCCAGGGTATCTGCTGTGTTGTTGTCTGATTTTAAATTAATTTTCTGTGCATTAAATCTGATCATTAAAATTTACATGGTATCAGAGCCGGTTTGAGAGGATCGTGATCAGATTATTGCTAATCAGCATACCCTACTTGTTCATTTGTCTACATTAGTCAAGATGGTGAACGGTTTGAAGATTGAGGATAGATTCGTGGGAGCATCTAACTTCACTTCATGGAGATTTAGGATCATGCTTACCTTGCGTGAAAATGATTTGGGTGAGTTCATGGAGTCTAGCGTTCCTGAACCTGAGGAGGAAGAAGAGAAGTTGCAGTGGGTGAAGAAAGATATTGGTTGATTCCGTCAAGGATTATATTGTTCCTATCATCTCTAAGTTGAAGACAACGAGAGATATGTTTAAAACCTTGGAAGAGATGTACGAAATCAACAATACCAGCTGAGCACTTGCACTGAAGCATCAATTACATCATGTGAAGATGGCGAAAGGTGAATCAGTGATTGCATACTTTATGAGGATTTCAGATTTGAGAGATCAGCTCTCAACAATAGGGCATATGGTTGATGACAAAGACTTGACCATGCTTGCTCTCAATGGTCTACGTTTGTCTTGGGAATCCTTCATTCAGGGAATCAGTGCAAGATCGAAATTGCCTAAGTTTGATCGCCTAAGATCTGATTGCATTCAAGAGGAATCAAGGTTGGTGGCAAGAGGAATCAAGGTTGGTCAAAGTTCAAAGAATGAAGACATTCATGTTCTCGCCTCCCATACTTCAAAGAAGAAAGGAAAAGATGGAAGGAAGGGTTTCTTCAAGAGGAATCGAGACAAGGGAAATGATGATGCACCTCCCTTCAAGAAGAAGAGAGACATGTCCAAGATTCAATGCTTTAGATGTGATAAGTTTGGGCACTTCGCTAAGCATTGCCCAACTAGACCTAAGCAACAAGTCACCGTTGCAAATGTTGATGATGCCTCTCCACAAAATGATTCAAATGTTTATTTGTTCTATTCAGCATTATCAAGCAGTGTACCTTCTGACACCAACACTTGGATAATCGACAGTGGAGCTTCACGACACATCACCGGTTTTAAGCACTTTTCAAGTTTGGTGGAGAAGGAGTCCTCCGAACAAGTCATCATTGGAGATGATGCCAGCTACTCCGTGAAAGGATTTGGGACCTCTACACTTCATTTGGATTCCGACATCTCACTTCAGTTGAGTAATGTTCTTTATGTTCCTGGGATCAAGCGCAATCTTATTTCAATTTCAGCCCTAGAAGATAAAGGATACCAAGTTGCCTTCTCCAAAGGAAAAGTTCTAGTGTGGATGGAGAACTCTAGCTTCAAGGATGCTCAAGTAATTGGAGTTAGACATGAAAACCTTTACAAGGTCTGCACACGTTCTCTACAAGCTTTGGTTCATGACTCTTCAAGTCTATGTGATCTTTGGCATCGGAGATTGGCTCACCTTCACTTCCGAGCCTTACCTATCATGGAGAAGATGGTGTCGAGCATCCCTAAGCTCAACCAGGAGCACGAAGGTACTTGCAAGGGCTGCGCATTGGGTAAGAATATAAAATCCCCTTTTCATAGTAGAGAAAATAGATCTAAGTGTATTTTAGACCTTATTCATTTTGATTTATGTGGTCCTATGTCTGTTCCGTCTTCGAGTGGATTCTTGTAGTATGTTCTTTTTATTGATGACCACTCTAGGAAGACTTGGATTTATTTTTTGAAAACTAAAGAGTCTGAGGAAGTGTTGGATAGGTTTAAAGAGTTTAAAGCCTTGGTAGAAAATCTTTCTGGTAAAAGAATTAAGGTCCTCAGATCTGACAATGGTGGAGAATACACCTCTGGTAGTTTTCAGAATTTTTGTATTGATGCAGGGATTAAGAGGGAGTTTTGTGTTCCCTATAATCCTCAACAAAATGGTGTTGCAGAAAGAAAGAACAGGACAATCGTGGAAGCAGCAAAGGCCATGATTCATGATCAAGATTTGCAAACCTTCTTATGGGTAGAAGCTTCCAGGACGACTGTATATGTTCAGAATAGAAGTCCTCATAACGTCTTGGAAAACATGACTCCGGAAGAAGCTTTTACAGGGAAGAAGCCTGAAGTCGGTCATTTGAGGATCTTTGGATGTCCTGTCTATATTCATGTTCCCAAGGAAAAGAGAACCAAGTTGGAGCCTTCTGAAGGGGCTATATTTCTGGTGAGACATCAAAAGCCTCAGGAATATACATTCCAGGTCAGAGTTGATCGAGATCAGAGGGATGTCACATTCGAGGAAGATGTTGTACCCGTAAGATCTAGTGGGATCGGCAAGGAGATTGATAATGAAGAGTCTCCTCAGGATATGGAAGTTGACCATACTCCTGAGATTCAGAGGGAGACTTCAGAACCAAAAGAAGATATTGATCCTGTTGAACCCTTGGAGCCTATTGATGGGCCTACTGACATTGTTGTTGGGAGAAAGAGACCTCTATCGGCCAGTCGTACTATGCAAGAGGCTGAAAGTTTTGCAGCTCCTAGAGGCACATTCAGAGAAAGAAAAAGGCCACATAAGTTCTCCAGTTATGTTGCCTTGATGAGTCAGATTATAGAATCTGAGCCTACCTGTGTTGAGGAAGCATCTAGTCATCAGGTTTGGAGAGATGCTATGACAAAGGAGTATCAGTCAATTCTTAAATATGATGTTTGGGACATTGTTCCTAGACCCGAGGGCAAGTTTGTGGTATCTTCTAAATGGCTATTCAAGATTAAGCATGCTGCAGATGGAAGCATTGAGAAGTACAAAGCAAGATTTGTGGCTCGTGGGTTTTCTCAGAAAGAGGGAGTTGATTACGAAGAAACCTTTGCTCCTGTTGCTCGCTATACTTCTGTCAGAACCATTATTGCTATTGCTGCATCTCGAGGATGGAAGATCCACCAGATGGACGTGAAGACAGCCTTTCTCAATGGAGTGATTGAGGAAGAAGTTTATATAGAGCAACTAGATGGATTTGAGGTTCATGGAAAGGAGTCACATGTTTGCAAGTTGAAGAAGGCCTTGTATGGTCTTAAGTAGGCTCCTCGTGCTTGGTACAAAAGGATTGATCGTTACCTGTCAAGCTTGGGTTTCTTGAAGAATGATGCTAATTCGAATCTCTATTTCAAGGTAATCAATGGTGAAGCATTAATTTTGGTTTTATATGTTGATGATTTGATCCTTACTGGAGAAGATCACCTGATTCTTGAGTGTAAGGAGTTGACTTCTGAATTTGAGATGAAGGACCTTGGGCTCATGCATTACTTCCTTGGCCTAGAAGTCTGGCAGAAACCAAATGAGATGATTCTAAGTCAAGGGAAGTACACCATTGATATACTTAATAGATTTGGCATGATGGATTGCAAATCCATGTCCACACCTATGGAGACCAACTTACATAAGTTGAAGGAGGCTGCAGCTAATTTAGATTTGGTGGATCCTACCTTGTACAGACAGCTAATTGGATCCGTGATGTATCTAGTTAACACTAGACTTGACATTTGCTATGCTGTGAGTGCACTTAGCCAGTTTATGAGTGATCCAAGACAAATACATCTTGTTGCAGCTAAACATATCCTGAGATACTTGCGTGGCACAGTTGGATATGGGTTGAGGTATTCTTTAGATGCAGACTTGGAGTTACATGGTTTCACTGATTCTGATTGGGCAGGTTGTGTCATAGATCGGAAGAGCACCTCTGGTTGTTGCTTCAGTTTGGGTTCAACTATGATTTCCTGGTGCGGCAGGAAGTAGTCATCTGTAGCATTGAGTACAGCAGAGGCAGAGTACATTGCAGCTTGTATGGCAACTCGGGAAGCAGTATGGCTTCGTAAGCTCCTTGCAGGATTGTTTGGACAATCAATGGAGCCTACTATCATTCATTGTGATAATCAAAGTTGTGTGAAGCTTTCTGTCAACCCTGTGTTCCATGACAGAACCAAGCATGTTGAGATAAAGTACCACTACATTAGGGATATGGTACTGCGGAAGGCTGTATAGTTGAGGTACATTAGCATTGATGAGTAGACGACAGATATTCTCACCAAGCCTCTCGCCAGGATAAAGTTTGTGTACTTTCGAGATAAGCTTGGTATGGTGGAGAATCCAGTCTTGACTGAGTAAGAGTCTCAGTATCAGTAAGCCTTGTTTAAATGAGTTCTCTGAGAGAGAAGTTCGAGGTGAAATCCCTTGTATAATGCATTTCTCTTTGAGATTTGAGGTGAAAGCCCTTGTTTCTACCCTTTGAGCTGAGTCATGGTGGATGTCATGTGTGTGACTCCATGACACATCATGTACTTGTGAATGTCATGTTGAGGTGACAACATCACGCAAGTGATGAACACTTGTACACACCATAGTATGGTTGTAGCCATTATGGTTGATATCGTGTTGAGGCGATATCTAATATCACATTGAGGTGATATTCTTCTTTTCACATCTGGTTGTAGCCAATGTGATGGACATCATGTTGAGGTGATTTGTCTTGGTCAGCTGGAAGTATTCTCTCTAGCTGAGAGGGAGTGTTAATGATAACATGCAGCGTTGATTTAATATTCCAGCATATCAATTGTTCTTGGTGTTAAATTATGTAATCAGTAGTAAATGCACAGAAGATTAAAACGAAATCAGACAAAATGACACAGCATGTACCCTGGGAAAACCCTCCTCTTGAGGGAGAAAAACCCAGCAACAAAGATCTCTCTTTATTATTCGATGCAACAGTAGAAGATTTACAACTTACAATGAAGTCTTAACACAAGACCAATTAACAGATGTCAAGCTCTAGATCACACCTGAGAAAAATGAAAAACTGATAATGTTTGCGTAGCACTGAAGACTTCAATTCTCAAGTGTTGATAACACTCTACAGATCAGATCTGGTAAATTCTCAATTAAGTCTGAACCTGTTCGCACTTTTCTGAGATCACTGAACTAGAAAAGATGTACTCAGATCTCTGGGAAATTCGCACTGATCTGATGATTAGTTCCGCACCTTGATAAGGATGGTAAGTAGCATAAAGAACCTGTTCGCCATTGATAGAATTGGAGTCGAGCTTCTTTATGGAGTTCTCCTTTTATTCATAGACTTGTTCACATCTGTTAAGATCTCAATGTGAATTCGCCTTTTATAAAGACGAACTCCTCTAGATCGCAGTAGTATTGCACTTGACTATATCGGACTGGCAGAGAGCAATGTGACCATGTGTGATGAACAACTTGAAATTGAATATATATCAATTCATTATATGTCGTCCTCAATACAAAAAAGTCCTTTTACAAATGTCGGCCTTTAATAGATAAATAACAAAAAAAACTTTTATGTCGGCCAGAATATAAGACACGAAATAATGAGTATTAAATGAATAGTCGAAGACTACATTCAGTTTAATACTCTCTCATGAGCTGGAAGGATCAACCGACGCTGTTAAACATTAACACTCCCTCTCAGCTAGGGAGAGATCTTCCAGCTGAAAATTAATTCTACATGAAGTTCATCTGCTATTGTTGCCTGCAATCAAATGTAAAGAGAGAGATATCACCTCAATGTGATATCAACCATCACATGGTTAAGTACTAGTGTCCATCACTTGCATGATGGTGTCACCTCAAGGTGATTTTCACCATGGATCTCCCAGAGGGTGAACCACAAGTACAGAAAGATCATCACGGATTCTCTCACGTGATGTTGTCATGGAGTCACACACATGACATCCACCATGACTCAGCTCAGAGGGTGGAAATGAGGGCTTTCACCTCAAGTTCTTCCGTCACAGAAGAAAGTGCAATAGTAAGTACAAGTGTTCATCACTTTGCGTGATGTTGTCACCTCAATGTGACTTTCACCATGGCTCTCCCAGAGGGTGAAACATTAAGTACAACATATGTCATGGAGTCTCATCACGACATCCAATTACGACTCTCCCCGAGGGTGGAAACATGGCTTTCACTCCCAAATTCTTCTGTCACAGAAGAAAGTGCACTAACAAGGGATTTCACTCAACTTCTCTCACAGAAGAACTCATTAAGCAAGGCTCACCGACATCGACTCATATCACCAAGGCCGGATTCTCCACCATACCAAGCTTGATTGACGATTTGACTGACATTCATATCTCCTCATATAGTGGCATTTGATCCTCAACATGTTTGGTTCTCTCATTATGAAACACGTGGATTGACAGAGAGCCTACACAACTCGACATCACAATGAATAATGAAATCACTGGATTGTCCAAACAACTCGGCAAGGAGCTTGAAAGCCACATCGCCGAAGGCTAGCGCAAGCTGCAATATATTCGCCTCTCACAGACTCAATGCCATGTAAGACCCGCCTTCGCTGCACCGAGATCATAGCAGAACCCAAACTGAAGCAATAGTCAGAGGTGCTCTTCCGATCTGTGACACAGCCTGCCCAATCAGAATCAGTAAAACCATGTAACTCCAAGTCCGCATCTGAAGAATACCTCAACCCATATCCAACTGTGCCACGCAAGTATCTCAGGATATGTTTGGCTGCAACAAGATGTATCTGTCTCGGATCACACATAAACTGGCTAAGTGCACTCACTGCATAGCAAATATCAGGTCTAGTGTTAACTAGATACATCAAGGATCCAATCAGCTGTCTGTACAGTGTAGGATCCACCAAATCTGAACTAGCTGCAGCCTCCTTCAGTTTATGAAGATTGGTCTCCATGGGAGTAGACATGGATTTGCAATCCATTATGCCAAATCTCTTAAGTATGTCAATGGTGTACTTCCCTTGATTTAAAATCATACCGTCTGGCCTCTGCCAGACTTCTAAACCAAGGAAGTAATGCATGAGCCCAAGATCCTTCATCTCAAATTCAGAAGTGAAATCCTTCTTACATTCAAGAATCAGGTGATCTTCTCCAGTGAGGATTAGATCATCAACATATAAAACCAAAATTAATGCATCACCATTGATTACCTTGAAGTAGAGATTTGAATCAGCATCATTCTTCAAGAAGCCCAGGCTTGATAGATACTGATCAATCCTTTCGTACCATGCACGAGGAGCCTGCTTAAGACCATACAAGGCCTTCTTCAACTTGCAAACATGTGACTCCTTCCCATGAATCTCAAATCCATCAGGTTGCTCTATGTAAACCTCTTCCTCAATTATTCCATTGAGAAAAGCTATCTTCACATCCATCTGATGAATCTTCCATCCTCTAGATGCAGCAATAGCAATGATGGTTCGGACAGAAGTGTATCGAGCAACAGGAGCAAAGGTCTCATCATAGTCAACTCCCTCTTTCTGAGAAAACCCTCGAGCCACAAATCTTGCCTTGTGCTTCTCAATGCTTCCATCTGCAGCATGTTTAATCTTGAATAGCCATTTAGAAGATACCACTGACTTGCCCTTGGGTCTAGGAACGATATCCCAAACATCGTTCTTGAGAATTGACTGATACTCCTCTGACATAGCATCTACCCAGACTTGAAGACTGGATGCTTCCTCAAAACAGGAAGGCTCAGATTCTATAATCTGACTCATTAAGGCTACATAACTGGAGAACTTATGTGGCCTTTTGCTTTCTCTGAATGTGCCTCTAGGAGCTGCAAAGTTTTCAGCCTCTTGCATAGTGCGACTGGCCCATAGAGGTCTCTTCCTTCCAATAGCAATATCTGTAGGCCCATCAGTAGGTTCCAAGGGTTCAACTGGATCAAGATCTTCCTTTGGTTCCATTGTCTCCCTCTGAATCTCAGGAGTAAGGTCAACCTCCATGTCCTGAGGAGACTCTTCATTATCAATCTCCATATGAATCCATCTGGATCTCCTGAATGCAACATCTTCCTCGAATGTGACATCCCTACTGATCTCTATTGACTTTTGACCTGGAATGTAAATTCTGTAAGCTTTTGAAGTCTCACTATAGCCCACAAAGATTCCCTTCTTTCCAGAAGGCTCCAGTTTGGTTCTCTTTTCTTTGGGAACATGAACATAGACAGGACAACCGAAGATCCTCAAATGGCTGACTTCAGGCTTCTTCCCGGAAAAAGCTTCTTCTGGAGTCATATTCTCCAAGATCTTATGAGGGCATCTGTTCTGAACATATACTGCTGTCCTAGAAGCCTCTGCCCATAGGAAGGTTTGCAAATCTTGATCATGAATCATGGCCTTTGCTGCTTCCACAATTGTCCTGTTCTTTCTTTCGGCAACACCATTTTGTTGTGGATTATAGGGAACACAGAGCTCCCTCTTAATCCCTGCATCAGTACAAAAGTTTCGAAAACTAATGGAGGTGTATTCTCCACCATTGTCAGATCTGAGAACCTTAATTTGTTTACCAGAAAGATTTTCTACTAAAGCTTTAAACTCTTTAAATCTATCTAGAACTTCCTCAGATTCTTTAGATTTCAAAAAATAAATCCAAGTCTTCCTAGAGTGATCATCAATAAAGAGAACATAATACAAAAAACCACTCGAAGAAGGAACAGACATAGGACCACATAAATCAGAATGAATTAGGTCTAAATACACTTAGATCTTTTTTCTCTACTATGAAAGGGGGCTTTTATGTTCTTACCTAATGCGCAGCCTTTGCATGTACCTTCGTGTTCCGGGTTGAATTTGGGAAGGCCCGTCACCAACTTCTCCATGATGGGTAGAGCTCGAAAGTGCAAGTGAGCCAATCTCCGATGCCAAAGATCACAAAGACTAGTAGAGTCATGAACCAATGCTTGAAGAGGAAGTGAGCAGACCTTGTAGAGGTTATCATGTCTTACTCCAATTACTTGAGCATCCTTGAAGTTCTGCATCCACACTAGAACTTTGCCTTTGGAGAAGGCAACTTGATATCCTTTATCTTCCAAGGCTGAAATAGAAATAAGATTACGCTTGATTCCGGGAACATAAAGAACATTACCCAATTGAAACGATATGCCAGAATCCAAGTGAAGTGTGGAGGTTCCAATTCCCTTTACGGAGTAGGTGGCATCATCTCCAATGATGACTTGATCAGCAGATTCCTTTTCCACCAAATTGGATAAGTGTCCCTTGAATCCGGTTATGTGGCGAGAGGCACCACTGTCGATTATCCAGGTGCTGGAGTTAGAAGGTATACAGCTTGATAATGCTGAATGAGACATGGAATTGCATGGACCTTCGAACTTCAGATCATACACCATCTTGAAAGCAATAATCTGAGTGCAATAAACTGATCACGATCCTCAAACCCGCTCTGATACCATGTTAAATTATGTAATCAGTAGTAAATGCACAGAAGATTAAAACGAAATCAGACAAAATGACACAGCATGTACCCTGGGAAAACCCTCCTCTTGAGGGAGAAAAACCCAGCAACAAAGATCTCTCTTTATTATTCGATGCAACAGTAGAAGATTTACAACTTACAATGAAGTCTTAACACAAGACCAATTAACAGATGTCAAGCTCTAGATCACACCTGAGAAAAATGAAAAACTGATAATGTTTGCGTAGCACTAAAGACTTCAATTCTCAAGTGTTGATAACACTCTACAGATCAGATCTGGTAAATTCTCAATTAAGTCTGAACCTGTTCGCACTTTTCTGAGATCACTGAACCAGAAAAGATGTACTCAGATCTCTGGGAAATTCGCACTGATCTGATGATTAGTTCCGCACCTTGATAAGGATGGTAAGTAGCATAAAGAACCTGTTCGCCATTGATCGAATTGGAGTCGAGCTTCTTTATGGAGTTCGCCTTTTACTTATAGACATGTTCACATCTGTTAAGATCTCAATGTGAATTTGCCTTTTATAAAGACGAGCTCCTCTAGATCGCAGTAGTATTGCACTTGACTACATCGGACTGGCAGAGAGCAATTGAAGAAAATGTGACCACTTGTGATGAACAACTTGAAATCGAATATATATCAATTCATTATATGTCGGCCTCAATACAAAAAAGTCCTTTTACAAATGTCGGCCTTTAATAGATAAATAACAAAAAAACTTTTATGTCGGCCAGAATATAAGACACGAAATAATGAGTATTAAATGAATAGTCGAAGACTACATTCAGTTTAATACTCTCTCATGAGCTGGAAGGATCAACCGACGCT